>OMNR01097077.1:0-7500 GCA_900303205.1 Mora moro
AGGGGGGCGCTCTGTAAAAAATAAAGGTTCTTATTTGGTTCTTTGTAATTATCCAACAAGTCTGTGAATAACCCCCACACGACCAAGAAGTCTGTGAATAACCCCCACACGACCAAGAAGTCTGTGAATAACCCCCACACGACCAACAAGTCTGTGAATAACCCCCACACGACCAACAAGTCTGTGAATAACCCCCACACGACCAACAAGTCTGTGAATAACCCCCACACGACCAAGAAGTTCACATGCTCAAAATGGTTCTTGAGACCAAAAACAATGTTCTTGTTCTTTCTATGTGGAGTGGTGGTGGTCTTGGACTTCCAAGGCAAATCGAAATGTATTTGCCTGTTAGTAATTGGCAAGAGGGAGGCTACGCAGAGTCCAGGTGAAATATGGTGGTAAAAAATAAAATGGTGAAATAAAAATAAGTAGACAATAATATCAATATAACGATTTATTGTATTTATCAATACATTATCAGCCAAATCACAGTCAGAGAGTTCTGAGCTTGAACAAACTAGGTAGACTCCAGTCATTACAACAGTACAGGCACTCATTTGCAGAGCTCACCAGCCATCAATTTCTGTCAAATTAGTATTTTTACATAATTAACACATTCATATTATTATTTGTATAATAATAATACTAATTATTATTATTATTATTATTATTATAGTACTTAACTAATGTAGTGCTGGTGAACTAATTGTGGTGGTTTTTCTTACGCACCCCCGTTCTCCATGTAAAATAAGCCGACAGTGCTTTTGTTTTTAACACAGTTAAGTCATATTATATTGTTGTTGTAAAAAGGAGCTAAAACAGTATACAGACATGGCAACCCAGGAGCACCCTCCAAATCAGCCTCGGGACTAAACACTGCACTTGCACTGACGATACACATCAGTAGCTTGCTATACTTACGCTGCATCAATAAAACATAAGTGTCAAATGGTTTGGATCTGTTAACTGATTTTTTCTTTTAAAGACATCAGTATCTAGTTATTTGAATACACAACGACAGTATACCTCACATTACAGCTATGCTAAATTCTCGTTTAGGCGGGGAAAGTTTGTGACTAGAAGAACTTAACGCCTAAATGATCTTGACTGAATCAATTAACTTAAAGGGAACTTCCACCGATTTTTCAATATTTGAATGGTCTCCAAGTTGCCTAACAAATCCCTACAAATGAAAAAACTGTATAAATGTTTATTTCCCCGGAATGTCCCAGTAAATGGCTTTTTTCCGGGACTTCAAAAAGACTTTCAAAAAACAAATGCTTCCTCAGTGCCCTCCCCTCCTGGCAAAATCACCCTGACCAATCAGCTTGGAGTTTGGCTGTGTGTGATTGGTGTTGTTAGCCTGAAGAGCTACACAATATTTTACAATGACTGCTAGCAATGAATACCACTCTTGGCTTTATTGAGGACTATACCTTCAGCCTAGTCTTACTGAGTGGAAGGAATGACGGATATTTATTTGAGCCAGAATACACCGAAGAGGAAATCTTACAGCAGAGACTGCAGCAGGCAAATGTGCAACAGCGTGTTCAGAGTCCTGCCATTTAGCATCTCTCATTCAAGCAGACGTGTAGCTATGGGTGGGCCTGGCTGGGCCGAGGGCCACCCACTGCTTGCCTAGGCCCATCCAATTAAATAGCTGCTGTTTTGTAATAAATCTGCTATTGTTAAAATGACTTAATATAGGGCATTCACGACTGCTGCGTTTTAATAATCTAATAATCTCTCTTTAATAAACTACTCCCAAAAAGTAGTCGAGTAGTCAATTGATCGTGGGAGATACATTTTGTTCACCCAATAACAATGATCAATTCTCATCAAAAAGGTCTCAAATTCAACCAGTAAAGGGTTGACTAATGTAGGTGGGACCAACCTGGGGGTAGGTGAAATAGCAGAGTCCTCGATTGGCTCTGAGAGGCTGTTTACAAATGATCTGATTGGACTAAACCCCTAGAAAGCGTGTCTGAGCTAGAGATACTGTTTGACTGCAGTAACAACACAACTGCTTTCTTGCAGGGATAGCAGGAGTCTTTCCTTCTCTAAATACCTTCAATTCTGTATATTTAACATGGACAACATAAACATCTATGTTCAACGAAACCAAAGTTATCCACCTTCGGTCGTTAAAAGGCCATCTCAATATCTGCAGTGGCCATATCTGCATTGCCACTGCTTTATTACCATACCATGCTAAAACCACAGATTTGATTTTTAGGGTTGTTGAGGGATGTCAGTATGCACAGCAGGGCAACGCATAGCAGAACACGTTCACGTTTGTAATGTACGGAAAATGCTATTGACCTATTTATGGAATGAATTGTGTGGCCCATCCAGTTTTATTCAGGTCCAGTTGCAAGTTCATGTCTGGCTATGCCACTGTATTCAAATAATTAGCATCGCCACATGGACATTTGCCAAATAGTGTTACGGCTATGTTTATCAGTGCAGTATTACGATTACTAAACCACTATTTACAGTTTACTCGTGCACTTTCAGCGTCTCACTTTATGAATAAAGTAGCGATGCTTAACATGAGTAAATAAGTTTACTCATGTAGTATTAGCGAAACCAAACCACAGCAGGCTCACGAAGATTACGGTCTTGCATTTATACCGTGAAGACGAGGATTACAATGTCTGCTTTAGCTACAGAGGACTGTAGAGACCAGTCCATGGTACGATACAAACCCACCGGCTGATGTGGAAGCAGGACCTGGCAGAATCTCCGTTATCAACTGTTAAAGACCATGGAAATATTATAATAACGCGGACAGGATTGATGGTCAGAAAATGTGTTTTAAAGAGAGTTTCACCGCCATGTTGGACTTTCTTTTCTCTGGAGGCGTTCTTGCGTGCGGTGATATGGCAGGCAACTAACTATGGCTAAAATAATTGTGCATTGACACAAAGCTTGTAGGTCCACACAGCAGCTGTTTGTGTGTTTTTGCGACGCTGCCGAGGGCCACGCCCTCTCTGAACAGCGTTTATCTCGCTGGTTTGTGTATGTATTCTCTCAGCAGCTCCAATAGTCTTACAATAGAGATGGAGAAGTCAAGCTATTAGTTTAGGCATGGTTAAGTTTAGGTAACAGTTGTTAAGGTCAGGGTAAGGCTCTGTGTAGCGCTACAGGGGGTGTGTTTGGAAAGCAAAGCATCATGGGAAGTATCACCCAGTGGCACACTTCCTGGTCTGTCATGGCAGACCAAGAGGTGGGCCACTGGGTGACACTACTTTTCATGTCACGACCATGTGAATAAAGCTGCTGTGTTGGTGCATTGGAAGATTGTTTGGTGGGGTTGAATCTAATGTTTATCTAATGCTGGCACGTTATGAAAATAAATAGTCCAATTTGAAAATATACTTTGATCTGCATGACCCAGACAATGAAGACCAGGACACCGTGGAGGAGATCCACGGAGCGCCAAGCATCATGTAGACGGCATGAAGCAGGCGGCTCTCAAACAAAGACCTAATTTTGAACCCTACACGCATTCTGTCTGTCTTCCTGACTCTCTCTCTCTCTCTCTCTCTCTGGTTTATTGTGACTGCTTCACCATCTCTGCAAACAAACTAATCATTCTCTATTAACTTTTTGTACATATATAACCTGAATATGGACATTGACTAGATGGTTGTTACCCATTTCTCCAAGATGGCCAGCAAGATTGTTGTCGCTCAAAACGATCTGTCTGGACCAGTGTCCATTTCTGTCCAAAGCGTTTACAACTCCTTGTAGTTGGACCTTTCGTCCCCCCATAATTGTAGTCTCATTCGAGGTTTAACATTACATAGAACTATATAATAAATGGTTCTTTAAATAAATATTGAGTCGATGGTTCTTTGTGGAACTCAAAAAGGTTCTCCTATGGCCTCACACTTTATTTTTTTGGTTCTACTTTTTTGGCACCTTTATTTCTTAGAGGGTAAGCTGGACAAATGGTGAACGAGAAAAATGTGTGATCATTTGGTAAGAGAGAAGAGTAAAACTTTATTGTCCATATGCAGGCATTCATCAATTTGTGTTAAGCTCAGATCAGGCTCAATAAAACAAAAAGATAAAAACAATAAAATATCAACACCCCAGACAGACAAACATGGAGAACAGTTCAAACAAGCTACTGAGACAAAAGATAAAATATGGGGCCAATCACACAGAACAGCGTTTTTTAAAAATGTGAAGCCCACTTTACCATTGTTTTCCTATTGTCCAGTGTGCCTCTACTGAGCTCCTTTCTTTTGATGGCCATTGCATTTTTCTGGCGTTTTTTCACCTCACATCAAAATGTAAATATGTTCAAGTTTGGACGCTGGGCACGGAGCAGTACCGCAACGAGAGAGAAGCAAAATGTCCAACAATGACGAGAAGCGGATTTTGGCAGTGAAGGGATAATAGTTTATTAAGAAATTAAAACAGAAATTAAAACAATCTCAAGATGTTGGCTCTTGTTCGGTCCATGTCCAAGTTCAGTTTAAATGGAACAATTGCACACACAGTCCCGCTCCACAGGCTCTACAAACAGTTCTCATTTGCCATGGCGTTGTTGAAGTCTATTGCAAAGTGGTTCTGTGTAATCGGCCCCATGTCTCACAAATCACACTTTACATAATCTAATGTCTGACGGAAACGAGTTGAAATCTGGGTGAATGGGGTGTTTCACTTTCTTTCGCTTCAATGTTCCTGGGGGCGGGGATCTGTAGGCGCATGTTACACTGAATGGTTCTGGACTGGAAAAACCTGACCGGTGGAACCACAACAAACGTGATATGGCTGAGAATCAATTGGAAGGGACAAAAAAACCTCAAAAAGGTTATATGTCTGTCAGTTACGCTGTCATAGCTTCGATCAATCAAAAAAGGAAAACAAATTACTACTAGGCAAAAAAACAGAATACACTCATGTTTTAGAAGAGTTAGCGGGGCCTGTTGGCATGAGTGATGTGCCAAGGCGGTGTGATTGATTATTGGAGGTCCAATTAAAAATATGGCATCCGAAGCGACATTAGCGATTTCACGGTCAGTTTCTTCGTCATGTCCCGCATATGCAGCTCGTATGCCCTTACCGTGAAGGAATTGTACTTGTTCTTCCATAATTACTAACAAAGGACTGATAACTACAGCAATAGCATCGTCTTCCCATTGTTGTCGGTATCCCTCCTCAGCCAACAGCGAACACAATCTCGGCCAGCACTGATAAATTAAACTTTTCCTGTAGCCGGTGGGAAGACAAGCTAAAACGTCCTGTCCAGACGCAGACGCGGTTTAAACCTGAAACCTTCAAACCTGTGTAGTAGACTGGCTACTGACGAAATACATTCATTAAAATCGTCTTCTGAATCTTGCCACCCTCGAGTTTCTCTCAAAGTCTGGATGCATATCTCTGTAACAAAAGAGGAAACACTGCGTAACTCCACCCCTCGTATCTGCTGGTTTCTGGCCCAGCCGCTGTGTAGTCTCCCCCCAGAAGGAAGTCAAAATGTCAACCGCCACACCGCTGTGTTTTTTTCACGAGGCCCTTCTTGTTTTACACTTCAGTGTCTGTATTGTTTGTTTTTTAAGACGAAAACAATGGCAGTCGCTCTGGTCGCAAAACCAAATGTAACGTTGGCAGTTTGGGAACATTTCAGCTTTCAACCGAATGAAAAGGGAGAGCCGGCCCATTGAGACGAGGCAATATGCAATATCTGCGCCAGAAAGGTCCCTGTGAAACGGAGAAATACATTGAATTTGAAGTGTCACCTAACTACCTATCATCTAGCTATCGAAGCACAATGGGTCTGTGCCACACCTTGGCCATTATGTTCTCTCAGAGCTGCTTGAAGAGAAGAGATCTGGTGTGGAGTTACAAATCCCCCAGCATGGCCTCATACAGATAAGCTACGAAAGTTAGACTATTAGGTTTACTATAGGCAAGTTTATTAATTACCAAATTGCATTGTTCACACTATATGCCTATATTCTGTTGCTGGCTTGTTGGGATGATTTAAATGTATTATTTTATTTTAATACAAATATATCGGAACAAATAATATCAAATGTAGCCATTAGGCCTACTAAATAAACTAAATATAATGTACTAAATAGATGTAGGCTAATTTCAGTCCTAATTGAACAGGCAGTACTCTACTCTGTGCAGAAAATGGTGAAAATAGTCTTGTAGAAAATCTTGGCTTTTTGAAGAGTTTTGAATGACCGGCGACACCAGCATCTAATTCTGAGCTGGCAGGACATTGCTGTCCTTGAGTCTGTGAATGCTGCCTTGAAACCCGCGCTGAGTTTATGTATCTGCTGTCTGGTGAGAACTATGTTACAGTGTCATCAGTCAAACCCATCCTGAAACTCCTGACTGGAGATGTTCTGAAATCATCAGTCACCGCCTGGACATCGAACATCAAGCGAAAGATGCACAGTGTTCTCGAGGAGAAGTACGAACCAGCTGCCTAACAACAACTTTTGGCAAAGGCCTGCTTGCGGAACCCTAGATATAGGGGGAATTATATCGATGACACGGACGAGACAAAAGACGCACTAATGGAAAAGATGCTGGGAGTGAAGGATGGAGGGCGTTGTGCCAATGTGCCAGCGGTCGGAGACGAAGAGTCATGCGCTCCAGCGGTGGTGCCACCTGCAGACTCTAGGAGAACGGCTGAAGTCACAGACAACCAGCTCCGTATCCATACCTAAGAGAGCCCTAGCAGATACCGAACTCAGGCGCTACGTATGGGAGGAGCCCGAACGCAGATCCATGCACCTGGTGGCGCGACAACCAGGGTAGATTTCCTCTGCTCTCTAAAGCTGCCCGCTAGTAGATGTGCATTTGTGCGAGGAGCACACCATCAGAGAGGGTTTTTAGTGTCGCCAGGAGCATTGTTACCCCTCTCCAATCCTCCCTGAAGCCAAGTAAGGTGAACAACAAGGACATGAGAACCCAGGTCTAGACTTTATTCTTTATGCTAAAGGAAAGGAATATTTGTTTTCATTTATTTTTTACCAGTGCCTTTTATATTGCATTCGTTTTGCACAGTTTCTGTGACGAATATAGGCAAACCTTTTTTACTTCATTAAGACTGTGTTCCGTTGTGGTTTGCACTTAAAGGATTTAGTCAAAACAATTTGCTTTATTTATTTTCGTTTTACAATTTATATCTAGCCGAGGCTAGGCTTAGCTCTAATCCTTGTTTTCTCACAAAGGAGATAAGGTGTGTAGCCTACCTTGCGTTCTTATTGTCACGTCTGTCCCTGCTCCGGACACGTCGTCTCCCTCAGCCCCTCAATACATCAACCCCATCCTTTCCTTCGCTCCGTGGTAGCTGCATTCCACATATTCTCAGTATAGATGTCTAGTTCTTTGTGTTTGTTTCTCCCTTGTGTGTCCTCGTTTCGTTCAGGTTACTTCTCATTTGTCTGATTGCTTGCCCGATACCGACCACCGCCTGCCTGACTATCAGCCGGTTCTCGAGTTTGATGTTGAATGGGCTTCTAT
>OMNR01097082.1:0-12713 GCA_900303205.1 Mora moro
GGTGTTTGGTTTCACCCTCTTATTTGTAATGCATGTGCAATGGATCGATGGCTGAAGTTTCCTATATCCAGCGTGCTCGATCTCTCTCTCTCTCTCTCTCTCTCTCTCTCTCTCTCTCTCTCTCTCGCTCTCTCTCTCTCTCTCTCTCTCTGTATGTTTCTCTTGCTCTCTCCCCCTCTCTTTCTCTCTCTCTTGCTATATCTCGCCACCTCTCTCTCTATCTATCTCCCTCTTTCTCTCTAGCTATCTCTCCGCCCCTCCCCTCCCCTTCTCTGTCTGTCTGTCTCTCCCTAGCTATTTCCCTCTCTCTCTCCTCTCACTCTCTTTCTCTTTGAGCTTCAACAACACCACCATCCATGCATGTATTTTGTTCACTAGGACAAAAACAGTCAAATATGGGCATCCCCCAAGGGTGTTCCTGTAGTTCTGCTTTGTTAAGAGTCTGTCTTCAACATCAGTATTAATTGATGGTACAGTGTCTATGAACTAATGCAACGTAATGGCGTTTGGTTGACAGTCAACAATTAAATGTAACAACTACTATTTATTATTTTGTCATTTAGCAGATGCTTCTATCCAAAGCAAATTACAGTGATTTGCTTTTCAATTCATGTCAGGGATACCTAGTTAGACATTGGGATTTGAACCCAGAAACTTTCAGATGGAGTCAAACCCCCTAGACATTAGACCACGCAGCCCCTTTTCATTTTAAACCTTGTTGAATTCGAACTAGTCTGACTAAGTCTGCGACGCTTCCTTCGTGTTCAGGGGCAGATGCTTCAGTGTCTAATTACAGTAGACACACAACCGTTTGGACGTGTGAAGTGAACGTCTCCTGGCAGTTCCCAACAGGGGTTCCTCTGGAAAGCTCTCCCACCAAACTCTAACCCCCTGAGATGCCACCAGACTGAAGCACCAGCCTCCCATCACTTGAATGTGGAATGTGGCTGCTGTAAACATAATAATGTGTTATATTACATGCTGTATTGTAACCCGTGCTTTGTAATGTTATGTGTACCTGCCCACGGACTGTGGATGGGAATTATCAAGATGCTATAATCTGGTACATCTCTTCTCATTGAGACAAATTTTTGTACATTGTCCCTGACAAACAAACAAGAACAAAAACCGAAGGCACAATACGTTTCTAGTACAGCATGATAGTAAACAGCGTGTTTTAAAAAATCAGCAGGCCAGATTTAGCTCGATGGGCTCAGTCCCACAGAGCAGATGGAAATCAATGTTGTTCGTTAGCTGCAGCTGAAGAGGAAATGCAGGTTTTTCTGCTGCTGAGAAATGCCAAGTCGTCTTGATTAATCAACGTTGACGTTCCTGGGTCTGGGTCTGGGTCTTGACCGGTCGACTGGTGTTTTGTTGGCTGAAGGGCCACGAGTCAATCAATGGGATTTGATGCATTAGTCATGCTAGGCCTGGCCTAGAAAAAAAGCACACGTCAAGGCAGGAAGACAGAACATATCACAGATACTAGTTCAGTAAACCAGCAGTGTTCAATAAAAATAAATGAAATGAGGTTTATACTGTTGTATTAACATCCGATGGGTGCTGGACAGTTTCTACCATGTAGACAAGGGAATGTCCTTGGGGGAATTCAGATGCAGTTATAGAGAAGGACGAAGGACATTTTCAAGGCTTACCATCACGTGACAGACGAATTCAGGGACTCCTTAGGCACACAGAACATCAAATTGATTTGTAGTTGCCAAAGCCACCAGAGCCCAACTTAAAAAAAAAAAGGTTCTGTGACACTCTAGAGCTCTTTATGGGAGAAGCGTAAGACAGAAACTCTCACCTGAAATTACTCATTCTGAGACGGAATTCTCGTCAGAATCACAGGGACAGCTTATCATCGATCGAGCCAGGCCGTAACATCCCCGAGTGCAGTGTTGTGGTGACAGCACTCTGTCTGGGGAACACTATACTTCTCCGCAGCAGCATCTCAGGGAAGATCTGTGGGTGCACAAGAAGCATCTGTAAATCAACAGGGGAAGATGTGCTCCAGCCTGCAGGAGAACTGGGACTCTTGCAGCTCACAGCGGGACACTGACGCAGTAGCACGGCCTATGTATTCTATACAGTCGTTAAGCAGATGCTGTTATCCAAAGCGACTTACAGTGAGTAGATCTTTTTTTGGATACAAATCTGATCATTAATCGCAGGTAGCGGTTACCGCGTCTTGCTCAAGGGTACTTACAGGTAGACTGCGGACATTGGGGTTCGAACACAAAAACTTTTGGCTGTGAGTCGAAACACCCTAGCACCACTAGACTATACTGGCCCAGAGAGTTAACTTGAGAAAGACAAAGAGAATAAGATACTTAAGGAAAACTTCTTCAATACTTCAGTATTGAGCGAGAATGCTACAGCCGCCAGCCACGTAATGTCTGCATTGTAACCCTTTGGGGGCAATTGTGCCCGTCAATGTACTTCCTCTAAAACTGCTTGTTTTTGCCACTGAAGGTCTGTATGATTTGTTTCTAAACACACACATAAATGTTAGAAAATCATTGCTGAAGACGTGAAAAGACTGAATTATATAGTACTGAATTGTGGAGTGTTGGTACTGAATTAGTTAGGTTTAGGCAACACAACTACTTGGTTAGGTGAGGTACCACCTCTGGTGGCTCAAACATGTATGGCTGTACAAGTCCAATAAAGCTGCTACATGGAGCATCCATTTTTCAGGTCTCCGAGAGAGGCAGCAACTTATTTTTTCAGGATTTTGAAACATAATTTTATATACTTTATTAATCATTCAAATTTGTCTGGGTGGTTAATAACACATTTTTCTGTGGTGTGACAAACTCAGAACATATATTTAGTATTGCTTTAAACAGACTTTAAAACATAAGGAGCTGTACAGTAGAAAAAAACAGAACATTGCCATTCATGCATGGCCAATAGTGGGATTGGGTCCAATTTATTTATTATCCTAATTGGTCCCAATTCAACATTGCTCCTTTATCGATACTGGTGGACTGGTGTTCGATGCTTGAGTGATCAAGTGTCAGCTGGCGCGTTAAGAAAGTCTACTGAAACTGACCCAAGTTCTGCCTTCCCTTGATTAGTATCTGCCGGAGCCATCTTAGCCAACTATACTCATTTTCATTAGTGGCCATTATTGGCCAGGTGCACAGATTCAATGCTGAGTATAGTGCGTGGTCTCGTATCGTTTCATTGCAGTGCAATAATGTTTACAATAAGGACATTTGTACCTTTACATTCTGCGTTTACGCTTGTACTACCCATATTGTGCATAATATAGATTTTGGTCTATTTTTTTCTTTGAACTGTCCACCTTTGCTGTGACATCAACATTTCCTATCTGGGATTAATAAAGTACACATTATCTTAGCTTTTACTTTGTATATCTACTTAAAACTGATTATGTAGAATAATAAGTTAAGTTCAGACACAGGTGTTCGAGGTCAGCTGACTACGTGTTTTGAAAACAAATCATATTTCTCCCTGACTGATGCATAAAGTGGACAAAAAACAAATTGTTTAATGTTAACGTTCAGAGTCTGCAATTTGTGACATTCCCTGGTGGCAGTTGGTTAATTTACTCTGCAGTGTGAGAGAGTTCCTGACCTCAGCAGTCATCAGCATACACATGAAGAGGAATCAATTAACTCAAAGAATTAGCATCACACAGGACTTGATTTTAATATTGAAATGGCTACATTGAGCAAGCACGTGTTACATGTTAGTGGTGACGTTCTGTATTCTGCCCTCAATGTACTTAAACTAAGGAGGACAATCTAATAATGGTTAGGGTGTTCGAAAGGTTCTGGGTTCGAACCCCCAATGCACACGATCTACCTGTAGGCATCCTTGAGCAAGATACCCCTAACCCCTACCTGCACATTCATGACATCTGTCACTTTAGGTCTGTAAGTTTGCATAAAAGTGTCTGCTAAATGACCAAATAACAAACTTAGACAAAGTAGACTTCCGTCAGTGTGGCATTTCCACACTGGTCCGGTGTGTGGAAATGATTTCGACAGCGACCAAAACAGGAACCTCAGTCGTCACATGTTGGCACACAACAAAGAAGGTCAAAGTTTGGTCAGAAACCATCTGCTGACTCAGTGTCTGAGGGGCTGCAGAAGTTGGCACTGGTCTAGCCATTCCTTTACACTACTGCTGTTTGTGCAATATGAACTGAACTGCTGGTGAGGCCGTTTTGTGGAAGGATGCAACCGATTGTGCTTCAACCTTCTGGTGTGTAACCGTAGCAGAGTTGAAGTTAATGACAGTGCGAGAGGTTGAAGAAGGCTTGTTGGTTGAGATGATGCACTGAGTGTAGTATGTGGTAAGCAGTAGGTTTAGTATATTCTACAAGCTAGATTTAAAATGTGCTAAGCGCTAGGTTTAGTAGGCCTATGTGCTACATGCTAGGCGTAGTACAGTGTTTTCTCAACACTTTTTGTCTCATGTAGTATCCCCACAGCCCCATTCTTCTCATGCCTGTCTGGGAATGGTGCATGTGTAGTAAAATGTACTTGCTGGCTGTATACTCTACCTGCTAGGTGTAGTGTGTTGTACACTGTGTGTAGCTCAAGATAATTATACAGCAACGTGTGTGTAGTGGAGGTCTGAAATACATGAGAGGATCTTATTTCTGTTGTGAGATCTTATTTCATTTTGCTAATGCATATAGGCCTACTGAATGCTTCTAGAATTTACCGTGCACCTTTAGGTGTCCTTGGTTCAACAGACCTGCTTAAAATACACAACATGTGTCCTCAGACTTTGTCTTTCAACATTAAGCTAGGTTTCAGCCAAACACAACATTGCTAGCATGAGCTAACGTTTCATGGAACTCTGCTTGTAGTTAATGGTGTGCCATTACTGCAGTGTGATTATCGCATCATACAAGCAGCGGAAGTCTGTGATGTGTCATATTGCGCTAGAGGTTTTCTGCTGCTCTGGCCTCTCTCCGTATCCGTATGCGATGATTCATGTAGGTTGTCCCTGCCTTTTGAGTGCTTCTTTTAAAACTCCCCCAGTATTAGTTTTCACCAGGCGCTCTCCATTAGCTCTGCCACTGGACACCAGCCAGCCCTCTTCTGCACAAACCCCCCTGAGAGGTGTCTCGCCGCTCCCCTACTCCAGCCACGCTCCTGCACGCATCCCATTTAAAACTCACCTGATCGTCCCGGCCAATCAAATAATGGAGCGTACCTTCGAACAAACCCTCTATTTCCCCTTGAATCCTGATTTGAGTCAGGTCATGTCACTCCACAAGGCGCTTTATCATTTTATCTCACTAGGTGAGATAAAATCCATCCTTTTAGTCAATACTACCTCTTAAAGATGCTCAGTTTTTAATGCCTTTACACTTATTTTGTATTGATCCAGTCAGTGCATAGGCCTATTGTGTGCACGTTGTCTATTTCTGTATTTAGAAACACTTTGCATTATATATTACAATATATTACAATACATATTTAATACTGGTATGCTTGATCATATGTACTGTGACTGCTGTTATTTCTTTCTAGTACATTCTGTATTTGTAGTGTGTCTTTTGAAAAATACCGCGGTACGCAGTCGACCCTCACCTTGTCTTAAGAAATGTGCAGTCCGGAATGACCCTGTGTTATACTGAACATTTAAATAAAACACTTTGTGCTTGGAATGTGTGACTATGTGGTACTGCACACCTCTATTCAAATATGTAAATATTGTTGATGACAGTAGGCTACCCATGTGTTTGTGTCCTTCTCCAAACCAAACAGACAGTGGAGATAGCAAACACAAACACAGGTAGAGCCGATACATTGCTGTCCACTTATTGAGAGCTGGCTCAGGGACGTGCAGCAGTCTAACAGCAACGTTAATGCACCTTGCAGCACCTTTTAAGCGACCCCGGTAAATGTATAAAGCTGAACATAGGAACCTGATATAGTTCCTTATATGATGTTCCAGTTGTTCAACTTGGAAGTGTCTTGGAAGGGTTGAATTAACCTGAAATCAGTTTACCTCTGCTGGACTCTTGCTTGGCTTCCCGTTCCCTTACTGCTGTGTTCTTCTCTTGTTCTAGTATGCCTTTAGGGGAGATGAGAGTATACTATTCACTGTTGTCGTTTAGCAGACACTCTCATCCAAAGCGACCTACAGTTCATTATTTTGTCATTATTACAGTGAATTATGTCATTAATGAGTGGTCCTGTGTAGCTCAACTGGTAGAGCATGGCATTACCACTGCCAGGTTTGGGGTTCGATTCCCGCATCTTGCTCACGGATGCCTTCAGGTAAACTATGGACATTTGGTTTGAACCCAGAACCTTTGGCCTTGAGTCCCCAACCAGACTACAACAAGACTATCCTTCCCCTAGTTTACATTTCTTCAACTTCCTCCAGTAATATATATGACACGAGCAGTGTTATTTTCCTAACTTTCTTGAGGAGAACACTAAAACATTTTCTGTCCTGTCTCTCTCTCTCTCCTCCTTTCTCTCTCTCTCTCTCTCTCTTTCTCTTTCAGCTTCCTCTTGGTCTTTTCCTGCCTTATACTGTCCGTCTTTGCCACCATCAAAGACTTCAGAAATAGCTCAGAGAGTGCCTTGTACATCCTGGTAAGGTGTCTGCATAACATCTGCCAACGCTGTTTCGTTTAGCGTCAACACCGCCTGAGATAACTAACTGTGTGTATTAGACAGAGCACGCTGTGTGAACCCTTAAGGGGCACTGTGGCAAAACCATCTCATTGTGTTATTGCTGCTTTCTTGGCCAGCTCGATTGTTTTATTTCAATAATGAGACTTAAAATAAAGGTGGCACATGTAAAACTAGTGATGATGATGATGATGATGATGATGATGAAGATGAATGTAATTTCAACTTTTTGCTGTTGTTCAACATCACACCTTTTTTATGGGTCAAAAAACGTAATCATGCACAAGTAATGATATTTTCTGTCCCATTTTCATGCGATATGTGTGTGTGCGCGCGCCCATACAAGTGATGAAGGGCTGCACTATGTGGTCAATATCAGGCGGCCACCAGCCAGCCAGGAAGTTTGAGAATCCCTTTGTGGTTCCATAGTCAGGAGAGATGTGTCTGGTGGTGCGGTACAGTGTGAGCAGGCTGTTCTGTTCCCGCTCCCCCAGGAAATCGTGACCATCGTGGTGTTCGGCGTGGAGTACATCATAAGGATCTGGGCCGCAGGATGCTGCTGTCGCTACCGGGGATGGAGAGGGAGGCTGAAGTTCGCCAGGAAACCCTTCTGTGTAATCGGTGAGCAGTAGTTAAATCAAGCTTGTTGTTGTTTTCATTTGAGTAGTTTGTCTGTTTTCTCTCACACTTCAGGAAATATGAGGACCCAACAGACTTATTTCTGTGTTGTCCTAGTTTTATAGTTCACTTATGTTAACTACAGAACTTTTCCTAAAGTAGTGGGCAACCCCCATCTCAAGCTCATGTCTGTTTTGTTTACATATGGTATCTGAGTTAGCCTCAGACCACAGGAGACAACTGAAAGGATGACTTAATGTTAATTGCTGCAGCAAAAAGTTCAACAAATCCAGCCACAGCAAACATTAATCATGTAGAAATAAGAGAGAAAGTGTAATATTTTCTACAGCAACCAAAGTTATGACCCATTTTGAATAAAACAAGAAAGTAAAGCTTTAAGTAAAGCTTTTTTTCCGTAGTCCGTCATCACAAGGACACTGAGAAGGAAGGGCCTGGACCTAGAGTGCATTCGGTGATGGGGAGGGTCAGACATTAAATAATAAAAATAAAGACAGTTAAATGAACAAGAGCCCAAACGAACTTTGAGCGAACTTCAAAATAACTTCTTCTTCTTCTTCTCTCCGACCAGATATCATGGTGCTGATTGCGTCGGTGTCAGTGCTGGCGGCCGGTTCCCAAGGCAACGTGTTCGCCACGTCGGCCATCAGGAGTCTCCGCTTCCTGCAGATCCTCCGGATGCTGCGCATGGACCGACGCGGAGGCACCTGGAAGCTGCTGGGATCCGTCGTCTACGCCCACAGCAAGGTGACTCGCGGTGGCCCTCAGAGGTCCCCGCTTTGATAGAACCTTCTGAATGTGTGTTTAGCAGTGTCCCCACACTGCCGTGGTGGATGTTGTGCGTTTAGAAGTGTCCCCACTTTGATAGTGTATCCTTGAATGTGTGTTTAGTCGTGTCCCCACACTGATAGAACGTGGACCCACATGGGTCCTCAGATGTCCCCACTCTGATAGTACACTCTGAATGCCGTGTGAATAGTCGTGTCTCCACTTTGATAGTACATTCTAAATGATGTTCTAATAGTCACTTTGAATTTGAATATTACAAATTGTGCGTGTGATTCGCTGCGTCCCCACAATGGCAGTAAATTCTGATTGATGTGTGATTACACAGACTGGTTATTACATTGTGTGCTCTTTCAGGAGCTCATTACCGCCTGGTACATCGGCTTCCTGTGTCTCATCCTGGCATCTTTCCTGGTCTATTCGGTGGAAAAGGAATCCAATGATGAATTTGAGACCTATGCTGACGCCCTATGGTGGGGACTGGTGAGGATACTTATTGTTATGAAGTGCCAATTGCAGTAAACACAAACAACAACAACAACAGCTGTTTTTGTCACACAGACAGGCACACACACACTATTCGGAACAACAAATACAAATTGTAACGTTTTTCAATTTCGGGCTTTTTCGTTATGCCGAAGTTCAGATCAGATTAGCTACTTCTTAGTGCCGTTCGGGAAATATTGTGTTCCTTACTTACAGATCACTCTGACCACCATCGGCTATGGGGACAAAGTACCGAAGACCTGGAACGGGCGTCTGCTGGCCGCCTCATTCAGCATGATCGGTGTGGCGTTCTTCGCTCTCCCTGCGGTGAGATTTAACAGCCCGGTGGGGTGGACAAGCTATTGTTCACGTACACCTCCTCCCGTACGGGACTAACCGATAGCTGATGGATGAGGATTTGTCATTCATCACCTGAATCACTATTGACCTGATGGCCTGATCTCCCACCTACGTGCAGTAAATATGATAGTTGCAGTTACATCACGTAGGCAACAAGGGCATGACGTCACCGCGACAGTGAGTTCGGCCCGAACCCGATCAAAGGTTTCCAAGGAGAAAGAGAAAGTTATGGAAGAAAATCCTTCAGAGCGAGACAGATAAGTGCTATGATAATCACAGTGAGTCATCAAGAGTCATTTTTGTAAAAGTACAATTGTACATATTTGGGAATTGTATGTTAGAAGTTGAGATAAAAAATCAAATGAATGAATATGATACTATTTAAGGCAACGGTAAGTAGACAACTATATTTGGACAGTTTTTGTTACATCTAGTTAAGTTGGGCTAGTATCTCTGGAGGTTGTCTGGCTATCAGAGAATTCCTTCCTTGAATTCCTGAAGGGAATAACTCCAAATTGCTCACAAAGACCAGCTTAGCATGGTGCCAACCACGCTAAGCTATGGTGAGTGTTTGTCATATATTTAATGAGTGTTTGTCATATATTTGATTGGGTTAATGAAAGGCATTCATTAATTGTAAAACAGCGTTTTGGCTCGGGAAACCCATGCTTTCATAAAGCCCCCCCCCCCTCTCACATTCTTACATTCTTGAATACAACCCCAATGTGTCATTCTCCTCTCTCCCAGGGTATCCTTGGTTCTGGTTTTGCCTTGAAGGTCCAGGAGCAGCACAGGCAGAAGCACTTTGAGAAGAGACGTAACCCTGCCGCTGGCCTCATACAGGTGATGAACCGTGAATCATTTATATTTAATTACCAAGCAAGCCTTTCCCCCTAAAGGACCTGCAAAGAGGCTCAAAGTAGACAGTCAATATTGGCGCAACTTTAGGTGCTGCACGACCAGGTTTCTGAATTCAACCTGATACAAGTGCAGGATAGCTGTAGGAATCAAAGTAAGGGTCAAGGTTTGTTTTGATGAACTTCCATCAATCAATAACCCTAAACTTTATAGACTACCAGTACAACAGTGCATCATTAACATCGGCCATATACAAACCATGGTGCTACAAACGTTAACTGTTATGATTCAGTGTTGAGTTGTTGATGTAAGAGCACAGTGCAACCCCCAAGCTTAGCAGCATTAGCCACCAAACCTATCCACTTAGTCATTAAGCTAGCCACTTAGCCAACAATCTTGGCCATTTAGCGACCAAGCTTAGTCTTAGCTACCAAGCTTAGCAACATTATCTGCTAACATGATGTCCTATGTGTTGGACCAGGCTGCCTGGAGGTTTCACTCTACCAACCTTTCTAGAACGGATCTTCTGTCCACCTGGGAGTTCTATGAACAGACTGTAGCCATCCCTATGTACAGGTAAGTTCTAAACAGGTGACTCTATCGCCATTTTAGACAAATGTCCATTTCTGGAGATTCCCTTTGCTGGGAATGTCAAGGATATGACATCTGGTCTCTACTGTCATATTTCAAGTTTCCTGGTATATTCCAATATGGTGAAATGAGGTGAGAAAACATTGAAGTACCACACCCTCACAACGACATCCATACACTTTATTATGCTGACGAAGTCACTGAAATCCTGATATTTAAAACCGTATTGGATTTCAAATCCATTTCTGGAAAGGTTAAATTCCATCGTGGAAAAGCAAAAAGGAGCATGACTTTTCAGGTTTTAGCTTAGGTAGCATTCATGGGATGCGTTGCTAGCCGTGTTTTGACAAGCAGGAACTCATTAATGTATGAGGTTGTTTTGATGCTTGTTCACTATCCAGGCCTCAGTGTGATTTTACTATTAGAAACGTTTTTACTCGAAAACGTAAAAAACAGCAGAAAAAGTAGCACAGGACAGTAGGCCTAATAGGAAATAAAGAGATTTTTTAAATAATAGAAATTACAAACATATACAGAAAATATATCTACACAATAAGAGTTGTAGAAGTGTAAATGAAAAAAACATACACAAAACAATATAAACTGTAAAAAAAAAAAGAATACATATAAAAAAAATATATATATATATATATATATATATATACACACACACACACACACACACCAGCTCACTATAGCTCTCCTACAGCAACCATGACCATTATACATAATAGGCTGCCTATTAATTTAGCTAATGCTAATTTTTGCTAATGCAATCAAACCTAACGAATGAAACCGAGTTCCAGGAGCTGAATGCTGCGATCTGTCTTCCTGAAATGGTTTCCTGTAAGAATGAGAGGGTTAGCTGCAGGCGCAGACTGAAGGAGCAGATACAGCACCTTAATATAATTACCCCGACAGCACCCGCAGGCACCCAGCAGCACCCAGCGTCCAGCGCTGAGCCCAGAGGAAACCTGCCTAATGGAATGAGAAAACCATCTCTTCTGTCTTTTTTCAGACTCATCCCTCCGCTAAATCAACTGGACCTACTGAGGAATCTGAAAGGCAAGACATTCAGGTGGGGATGGATACTTCTATTAGTACTACTACTAATACCACTAATACTACTAATACTAATACTACTAATACTAATATACTATATATACAACTAGGGCTGGGCGATATGGAAACATTCATTATCACGACAATCATGGGGAACTTTACACAATATCGATAAACCAATATTAACTCAAAATACCATTCTGAACTGTCTAGCTGAGGTTAATTACATTTAAGTATATGGAAATGTATAGTATGGTATCACTAAAGACATTCAGGTAGAAATTTCTACTATTACTACTACTACTACTACTGCAACTACTACTACTATTATTACACAACTTATTACTATTACTAAGTATACTACTACTACTAAGATAACACTATCACACTATCATTTAAAAAATATTATTAAAAATGAGATAAAACATTTTAATAAGAATATGGAAAGATCAACCAAAAAAAGATTACTTCTATTACTACTAGTAGTACCACTACTACAATACTACTACTACTGCTACTACTATCACTACTACTACCACTACTACTACCACTACTACTACTGCTACTACTACTGCTACTACTATCACTACTACTACCACTACTACTACTACTACTACTACTACTACTACTACTACTGCTACTACTACTGCTACTACTACCACTACTACTACTATCACTACTACTGCTACTACTATCACTACTACTACCACTACTACTATCCTACTACTACCACCACTACTACCACTACTACTACTACTACCACTACTACTACTACTACTACTATTACTACTACTACTACTACTACTACTACTACTACTACTATACAACATCCCAACTACTACTACTACTACTCCTTCTCCTACTACTACTTCTACTCCTACTACTACTACTACTACTACTACTACTACTACTACTACTACTACTACTACTACTACTACTACTACTACTACTACTACTACTACTACTACTGCTACTACTACTACTACTACTGCTACTACTACTACTACTACTACTACTACTACTACTACTGCTGCTACTACTGCTACTGATACTACTGCTACTACTACTACTGCTACTGCTACTACTACTACTACTACTACTACTACTACTACTACTACTACTACTACTGCTGCTACTACTACTACTACTACTTAGACACACAGCTACTGTGTTTTACTGATGACACCATTGAGAAATTAAAATCCTTAACTTATTAAGTAATTTAATTACTTCTAATGCCGATCAAAGGATAATAATGAGGAATAATAATTGGTTAGAATTCTTATCAGTAAA
>OMNR01097091.1:0-10312 GCA_900303205.1 Mora moro
CCTCATAGACCACCATTAAAACCTGTCCTCATAGACCACCATTGTAACCTGTCCTCATAGACTATCATTATAACCTGTCCTCATAGACAACCATTATAACCTGTTTTTATAGACCACCATTATAACCTGTCCTCATAGACCGTCATTATAACCTGTCCTCATAGACCACCATTAGAACCTGTCCTCATAGACTATCATTATAAACTATCCTCATAGACTACCATTATAACCTGTTTTCATAGACCACCATTATAACCTATCCTCATAGACCACCATTATAACCTGTCCTCATAGACTACCATTATAACCTGTCCTCATAGACCACCATTATAACCTGTCCTCATAGACCACCATTATAACCTGTCCTCATCCTCATAAACTACCGATTATAACCTGTCCTCATAGACCACCATTATAACCTGTCCTCATCCTCATTAACTACCGTTATAACCTGTCCTCATAGACCACCATTATAACCTGTTGTCTAGGCGCCCAGGGGTCAGAGGTCGGCGAGGTGGAGGTCATGTATCGGCAGGGTCGGCGGTACTTGGAGGTCAACCAGAGACTGCAGGAGGTCAGAAGTCATCTGGGCCTCCAGAGGGTGGGGCTGCAGGAGGCCGGGGAGCAGCTAGATCGGACTGTGACAGAGGTCAAAGGTCGAGCTCTATGAGTCACTGTGGATCTGAGCTTTGACCCTGAAGGTATTCAGACCGGTCTGCATGCCACCTGTTCCTGGCTGTGTGAACTTTGACCTTGTCCTGTCTGTATTTCTGAAGTTGTAAAGACAGGGTTGACAGCCTGGCTCCCAGCCCCCCTACTAACCCTCTCTATCTCTATCTCTTGGATAACCAACACAACCCCCTCTGTGTTATTCTATTCCTATCAATAAAGTTGTACTTGTTAAAGATATTCTCTTGGTTCTGTTTTGATTCAATTCAAAGTAAAAAAGGACAGACTATTAAAACACATCACTTTATTGAACACTGACTCAGACCCATACTTCATCTCTCAAGTTTCACTGCTGTGGTTTCACTCACATCTGGTGTGTAGTATTATAGTATTATTATAAGTATTATAATGGTATGGTATACTATCTGGTATTATGTAGTATATATGGTGTTTTAAAGGTGTGGTGTCGTAGTTTAGCAGTCTGATAGACCATAAGTTGACTACCTGTAGTAACCATCTCTGGGGATGGTGGTGTGGTCCAGGTGTGTAGTCTGATAGACCATAAGTTGACTACCTGTAGCAGTGGTAGTGTGAGCTAAACCATGGACCTAGTGACGTTCCCAAGCTGCTTCACATCCTTCCCAACACGCTGTCACCACACACCCACAATACTTCCCAGGTCAGTTCACCATCAGGGCATTGGCATAGAGACCAAGAACAAATTGCATCCAGAGGTTACATATTCAGTCATGCTGAGGAAAAGTGTCAGGGAGAGTAAATAACGTTCTTAACCACAGCTCTCTGATACATGAAGTAAAGATGTTACCACAACACAGGAGACTGAGTATGTGTGCCTGTTGATCTATCACTACGTACAGCAAGACAAGTCAAATATAATATTATTTCATAACTATTTATCATCGACTGTATTTCTGTCCAACCCGTTCTTCACTAAATCATTTGATCCAGAATACTGAGTCTGGAGAAACGCAGCCAAGCCAAGGAGGAGGGTGGGACTAGTAGGTTGTCTTGACAGTAGATGAACAGCTAGACGGGTTTCTGTTGGTCTTGACAATGTTGTACAATCCTGACCAGTCCTTGTCCAGACTGAGGACTTCCTGGAGCGTTGGTCTATAGAGGACAGGGACCAGTGATCAAGCGGGATGCTGGAAGATTTTCTAGATTTGTCTATTTACAGCAGAGGTCAAGGTTCACATCAAGGTCTCCAGCTCAGCAGCTAGCTGGACCAGCTAAAGGACTATTGTCTGCAGCAGGAATGGCTAACGGTTGTGGCTAACAGCAATAGGAGGTGGGCGATGAGCAAGACTTGATGTAAAATGATGAAATTGTGTCAGAAGCAGTTTGGAGTTCCATCTGGTTTGTTTTGCATATCTTGGTTCTACATAAGCCTGTCTTAGAGTTGGTGTCTGTTATGACGTCCAGATAGTTTACTTTAAGGTGGGCGTGTAACATGTTCATCAAGCAACAGTCTATTTACAAGTAAAAAATGAGTACAAAAAGATGCATGTCTATTGTGAGTGATGTTAGTCCTACATGCTACATTGGTAGTCCTCTAGCAGATAGAGCGGTGAATGAGTAGTGAAGGGTTGTAGGTTCCATACCCGATCTGACCAGACAGTGTTGGAGTCCCCCTGAGCATTAGACTCTATGCCTGCCTCTTCTCCCCTGTCTTCTGGCTGCTTGGTGTGGTGGGGGGGTCCTGTGTGCTGCACGTCATGGGGCTGGGGGTGTAGTTGAACGGGGTGACTCTGGCAGACTTACTGGGGGAGCCCTGGCGGAAGAGCACCCCTCCGGACACAAAGCCGTCGGTGGTTCCTGTGGAGACGGTGCTGTGGCTCCTCGTGGATCCCTCCGAGTCCCCATCATGGAGGACACTTCCCGATCCACTGCTGACCTTCCTCAGCAGGGACAGTCTGGAGGCTTCCTCAGCGACCATTGCAGCCGTCTCGGCCTTGGGGGAGGTGCTTGAGTTGGTCTTACTTGAGAAGTCTTCTGTCTGGACAGTTGCATCGCTTGTTTTTCGTGAGGCCAGGATAATGGTGGGTAGTTTCCCTGGCATTGCTGCAGTCTTGGGCTTCTCCTCAGGAGAAGGAGCCAGGGGCAGCGCAGTAGCTGGCAGAGTGGTTTTTAGGATCTGCGGCACATCCTCGTCCTTAATCCTCCTCCAGGTGACTCTGTCGTTCAGCCGGGATCCAGATCTCTGTCCTCTCTTCTTCGTGTCGTCTTCACTCTTGGCTCGTCCGCTGGAGTCTGAGGATGAAGATCTGATAGAGGAGCGGCTGGTAACTCGGCTCATTATGTTAATACTTGGAGAGGAGGCATGTCGTTTGAAGGTGTCCTTGTCCTGCTGTTGCCTGGCACCAGGCCCCCTGGCCGGCCTGATCTGCTGTGCTGCCCTGGATGGGCTCTCTGAGCTTGTCCTCCGGGGCGGACGCCTGGCCGATGCATCCCGCTCACCAGAGCCAGCTCTAGATGTGGCTGGGCTCTGCTTCAGACGGCTGGGGTCTGGCTGGTCTGTTCTGGGGGCTGGGCCCTTACCTGGCATCCTCCTGGGACCCTGCACTGCCGCCTTCAGCTCCTGACAACGAGATGAGCAGAGGAAGACGGCGGCTGCGGCTGGACTTCCTCTGCGAGAGGATCCTTGGGAGGGCGGGGTGGAGTGTGTGGTGCTCTCACGTTTGAGCATCGTTTTGGATTCCTTGATGAATGTCAGTTGTCTCAGGAACCCATTGCGATCAGACTCGTTTACACTGGAGTTGACAGAGGTCATCCGGACCAGGTCGAGCCGATTGGCAGGAGGAACTCTTTTCCCTGTCACATGGTTGTTTGATCTGCTCACATTGGT
Organism: Mora moro; assembly: GCA_900303205.1. NCBI lineage: Eukaryota > Metazoa > Chordata > Actinopteri > Gadiformes > Moridae > Mora > Mora moro. The sequence goes on from OMNR01097091.1 coordinate 3,536, forward strand.
TGGCTGGTTGGTTACCAATGGGGATATGGCTCTGGGTTGCCTTGAGCTCTGCATGAATGGGATTCGAACTGGAGACTTCTGTGTTTTATGTACTGTGGACTTTTGTTCTGGACTCAGGACAGGAGAGCGGCCCTTTCTCTCGGGAGGACTAGTAGCAGGAGGACTACTAGATGGTGTCGAGTTCTTCTTAGGAACACATTTATTTATTTGAATTGGAGAGGTGATCTTCTTCTGTGAGTGTTTAGATGGAGTAGAGCTTTGTGAAGAACCAGAAGAAGTGCTTTTTGGAATCCTCGGTGGAGGAGTTGAGCTCCTCTTGGGAAGAGACAACTCCATTTCCTGTGGCCGTCCTAGTCGGTGAAGGCTCTTTGACCGGTGTTGGGCCAGTTCTGGGTTCTTTGGAGTGTCTGTCTTCGTAGACACTTTTTTTGGAGGTGGCCTTTGTGATAGTGTTGTCTCCTTTTTAGGTGTGTAAATCACTGTTCTTCCTCTGAAAACCACAGGCAAGTTTGCAACTGGTTTACGCTGAGCAAAGTCCAGAGGTTTATTGGCCTTTTTGTCTTTCGCAAACTTCTTTTCCTTGGGTGTAAAACTTGATGTGGACATGAACGAAAGGACTGATTCTGTTTCTTCGGAGGAAGGCTCTTGTGATTTTGATGCCATCAATCCTGTGACAACAGAATTGGCACCTTCTTGTATTGCTCTCCACTCAACACTGTTGAGATCGGAGTCTTTGTCAGATGCCATGTCATCACTATCAAAATCCTGATCCATGTTCCAGCTGAATTTCTGAGTGTTGTTCATTTGATTTTGAATCTTTTCTGCTTTCTTCTTCCTGGCAGCCATTTTCCTCCTCTGCTTTGGCATGGCAGATGTGATGCACTTCTGCAGGAGGTCATCCTCTGAGTCCATGCTCACTGAGCTGGGTGAGCTCTGCACTTCATACGGGCTGTGGAAGTTCATAGGTCTTGATAGTTGTGTCAAGTTAGTTTTGTTATGTTTGGTTTTTGTCCATATCTGCTGTGATTTAGACTTGTGCTCCTCAAACTCTGCATCACTGAGTGAACTCAGAGAGGAACTGAGGGAGTAGCAGGATGGAGACTCGCTCTTCATCAGGTTTTGCTTGATCCTCTGAAAGCCTTTGGGCTCACTCTGTTGCTCTGTTCTGCCAATATTGGTCATGCTTCGGGAGAGAGAATTTCTGCTCGCTTCTCTCATCTGTCTTCTCCCTGGTCGTTTTGTGAACTTGTCTTCTCGTTCCTTTTGATCGTTGTAGCAGTAGATGTCTTCTTTAGTATGTGATGGATGACGTGATGTTTGGTTCATCTGTGGGTTTTGTATAACAGGAAGTGCTAAAACTTGCCCCTGCCGCTGCCGTTGATGATTGGGCGACTGGTCACGGTTCCTCTGATTGGTGACTCTGTCTGTAACTTCTTTACTCTGCATCAGCAATTTCTGAGTAGGGATGACGTGTTTAGTTGTTCTGCTCATTTGGCTGACTTGCATGTTCGGTTGGGAACTTACCCTATTGGTCTTATGAAAGTAAGAGAATTTTCTTAAGTCATCGATCCTCTTTGCCTCATCGTCGACCACTTCTTGGTTACCAGTATCTCTGGCCCTCCAGTCCTTGGTTCCTTTCTCCTTCACCGGGTACTGAAGAGTTTCATCACTTAGAGACGTGGTGCTGGAGAAGTTGACCGGAGTACCTTCTGCAGAATCGGTGAACGATGAGTCATCAAGTTGGAGTTCCTTCTGTGTCATGACGATCCTCCTTCCTGAGGGCCTCTGGCTGCTGGAGTGTGGAACCATCATGTACACTGGGAGCTGCATCTGATTCTTGCTCTGAGAGTTCAGAAGATGAGGTGGGATGCTGGCCATCAGGGACGGCCTGACCTTCCTGAACTTGGACGGCATCGCTGAGTTGATGCATTCTTTCAGGATCTCTATGTCATCGTCTGAGGTCCCCTCACTAGACCTTTCCCCTTGGTCCCTTGCGTTGTCGTCATCATTGGCAAATGGAGGGTTCTTGTCGTTTTGCTGGAGCAGAGGAGTGAGTTTGAGCTCCACGTCCTTCTGTATGTAGTGCTCATGAAGGGGCAGAGCACTCAGGCTTGAGGCGCAGGAGAAGTTCTCAGTGGGCTTTTCCACAGTGAAGTAGATCATGGTGTCAAGGTCAGGAGGCAAGTTGAACCTCTCTTTGAAGTCTGCGATCTCCAGGAACTTGCGCAGGCTACTTTCCCACTGCCCTCCACCGCTCTGCGTCTCTGCAGTGTTCGGCTCCACACAGCATGGGGTCTTACTTCGGCTCGGAGGCATGGTTTGGCCTGGACTGTCGGGGAGATCACTAGGGCTGATGGTTCCATCGATCATCTCGCTGCACGGGTCACTCTGAATGGAGCTGGCAATGGAAGGAGAGTCAAAGCTCCCTAGTGAACTGAGGGAGCTGCAGCGACTCATGACCAGAGGCGTCTCGTGGATGTAGTTCTCTGAGGAGCTGGATGGAGATCTGTCTTCTAGCAAGGCCGGGGACACACCGCGGGAATACGCCTTTTCCTGTTTGGAGGGAATTTCAATGGGATCAGTCTTAATCTCATCCTTGCTGGGGTATGTTTTGGAGTCGGTCACCAGCAGCTGGCTGTCGCTGAGATCTTCCAAGGTTTCATCTTCTGCGGTTCTCTTCACCACTTCTCCGTCTTCCACCTCGATAATCTCCAGCTCATTGTCACTCTGGCTCTGTCCTTCACCAGAGGAAAGTGAGGACAGAGAGCTGCAGCGGGAGAAGCAGATGGGCGTGTTCTCCACAGAGTACTTTTGCACCGTCTCCATGGGTCCAATACTGGGGCTTCTGGCAGAACCGATGGGAGAGAACTTGGTTAGACTCCCCCCCGTAAGCACGGTAGGTACCCAGGCTTGCCTCCTCATGGCTTGGGCTGCCTGCACATTGATGGTCGTCTTTGCTACACCAAATTTAGCCACACTCTGAATCAGAGGAACATGTTGATAGGATGGGGAGAGCTTAATGGAGGCCATGCTGACATCAGAGGAGACTTTAGTAGATGCACTGGTTGGGGTGTGAGCTGCCGGTTCCTGGTCTACGCTGCTAGCATCACAAGCTTTTACTTCTTTGTTGTCCACAGAATCTCTCTTTGGAACATTTAGCAGGTTGGGTTTGCTTATGGCAGTAGGCCCAGCATTAGCATACTCCTGACGACTAGCATATTCCTGTTGGTGAGCATATTCCTGATGGTTAGAATAATCCCGATGAGCCACCTTGATATCCAGCTGATTAGGCCTCTTGTGTTGCCCAGATGCAGCGTTTGCTGAGATCTGGTCTTTACTCCCACAGTATCCGTCGCTAGTGCTCCCACTGTTCAGGCTGTCCGTTGATAGGCTGGTGTGGGTGGCCTTGAGGCGTAGGAGAGCGTGGGCTCTGCTGAGGCGCTCTCTGTGGGCTAAGCTGCTGGTGTCTGACAGATGGCAGGGGGAGCACGACTTGGCCCGAGCCTCGTTCAGTTCGTCCATCCCGTAGGGCCAGTCGGCGAAGGGGTCCTCAGAGCTGAGGCTGAAGCTATCCTCCGAGGAGGTGTGCATGGTGATGTCCTCCACCAGCCGGTCAATCTTGGCCACTGTGTTGGTGATCTTCTTGGCAAGCGTTTCGGCTGCAGCGGACACAACGTGGTCATGAGATGCATGCCTCTTGTCCAAGGTGTGAGACAATTCCACCACCCGCTCTGCTTCATTGTCTTTCTTTCCTGTTTGGTTTTGGAGGAAGTTTGAGTTACTGAGGAACATGGAGAGCATGGAGAAGCTACCAGTGTCCAGACTGCTGGACACGTTGGGAGCTTCATCATCATCAAAACAACCAGAGTCTGAGGCGTAGTCCTTGGCCAGGCTCTCGATGTGGCGGAGGGGCTTGTTGAGGCCCAGGTGTTTGGGGCTCGGTTTGTCCAGGGTGTCGAAGGTCTCCGAGAGGTGTTTAGCATTGAGCTCCGCCTCCAGCGCCTTCTGCTTCCTCATGTAGAGCGAGGGCATGCAGGAGCCGGGGGAGACCACCGCAGTGTCTTTGTACTTGAAGGGTCGGTTGGTGAGCAGGTTCCTGAGCGCTGCGGCGCTGCCCATGGCGATCATCTTGTGCTTGGAGTGGATGAGGTTGCGCAGCATGCTGACAGCCCCCAGGTCCCAGAGCAGCTCCTGGTCCCTGGAGCTGCGGGCTGACAGGTTCCAGAGGGTCCCGCAGGCGTTGCTGACGATGGTCAGGCTGTGGGAGCGCAGGTGCTGCAGCAGGGTCTGCAGGCAGCTGTGGTCCCGGAGGATTTGTCTGAATAGAACAATTAAATATAGCATTAATTAAATATTCAATATTAACTGGCATACAAAAACAAACATTAAATATGAATACAAATGTTTTTCAAGGATTATAATACAAACGTTTTCAGGTACTGTTACCAATACTGTTAAATAACATGATTGACATGACATGGTAATAATTATTATGATATAACATTTGTAAAAGAAATATGAAAAATGAAAGTCAAAGTGGTATGAGTCAATTATCTGAGTAAGATACTATTTACTATATTTAATCTCTTTAAATTTAATCCATAGCAGATCACAGTGAATTCAGACATCAGCGAATCAAGCCCAGAACCTTCCAACTGGGGGACAAACACCCTGACCACTAGACCATCCTGTCCCTCACTAACCCTTGACCCTAAACCATAACCTCTAACCTTCCATGGGGCTAACCCAGTTAACCCTAACCCTTGACCCTAAACCATAACCACTAACCCTAAACCCGAACCCTAACCTTCCCTGGGCTTACCTAATCCAGTTAACCCTAACCCTTGACCCTAAACCACAACCTCTAATCCTAAACCCGAGCCCTAACCTTCCCTGGGCTTACCTAACCCAGCTAACCCTAACCTTTGACCCTAAACCGTAACCTCTAACCTTCCCTGGGCTTACCTAACCCAGCTAACCCTAACCCTACACTCTTCATGTGACCAGGGCAGTCCAGACTTGCCTGTAATCTTCTCGTGTGGCGATCAGGCTGGAGACGTTTCGGAGGATCCCTCCTCCGCTCTCGATGATGGCCAGAGAGTTGGTCTGGCAGCGGTAGGTCAGCGTGCTGACCAGGAAGCCCAGTGCCCCGTCCACTGAGCAGATGGACACCTTGTTCTCCACGCTGTGGGCCGACAGATTCCACAGAGCACTCAGCAGGCTCTTCAGAGTCGACTCCTACAGGGAAAACCAACAGACAGCAACAATGTTACAGACTCCTAGGAGGACACACACATTTGTGTTTTTTCAGTAGACTAGAAGGTTGAAGGTGTGGTGTTACCTTGGTGGCCTGCAGAGCGCAGGTGATCAGGGCTGGGACGCTGCCAATGTCTCGGAGAACCCTCTTGCTGCTGATGTCTGCCCTCCAGGACAGGTTCCTCAGGATGCTGGAGACCACCTGATGGAGCTCCTCGCTGTCCGACTCAAGCTGGGCCACCAGTGCCTGGAGACAGTTTCGCTTGGAGCAGAGAGTGGCCTGCAGGGAGAGGAGGTTCAAGCGTCTTCTAGTATTACTGCTTCCTTTCTGCATTGTTAGATCTGTTGACACCACCATCACTAAGCACCAGACCCAGACATCAATGGATGGATTGATTGATTGATTGGTGATATAGAACAATACTAGTGATATATAACACTAGTGTCATTGTTGGGGGAATATCAGAGTGAGAATATCTGCTTTGAGCTTGAATAAATTTGCCAACACGTCCTGTATGTTGAGCTGAACTGGTGTAATTTGTTTTAGTCTGAAGCGTGTGAAAGTGTATAGACACATTGCCATGACAACATTAATGAAAGAACCAGAGTGGCATACGATATTAGCTTTGTGGTTGTCTCTTGTTGGGCCCATGAGGGCTGGTGTTAGGTGGAGCTGACCTCCTGGTTCCTACCTTGTTGGTGACGTCTCCGAAGGTCAGGTTGGTGAGGGCCATGCCGGCGTAGCGCCGTAGGGCTAGGTTGATGGGGTCATTGAGCATCCCGTACGTCTCCTGGTCCAGGTGGAGCAGGTCGGCCACCACCTGCAGAGCTCCTGCAACCCAGCAGAACGCAGCAGTGAAGAGCTGCCCCCTGACGGAGGTCTGGCCGAGTCCCGCCTGCTCCTTGACTCATTTAGCACACGCTTTAGCCAGAGCAACTCAGACTGACAACAAGCAATCAGTCCTGGAGTAACCAGTTGAAACACCTTTCTATATGATATTAGATTATATATATTATATATATTACATTACATTACATTACATTGTATTGTATTGTATTGTATTGTATTGTATTGTATTGTATTGTATTGTATTGTATATATTATATTATATACAGACCTACCACTGCTCTACAGTAGTGAATATACCTCAGAAATACAAGGGACAAGGGGCTTGTCTCTTTCGAACAAATGTACTTGTAAGTCGCTGTGGATAAAAGCGTCTGCTAAATGCCCTAAATGTAAATGTAAATGTAAATGAATACTACAGTAGGCCGGTAAAGGGCAGGTGAAGGGCAGGTGAAGGGCAGGCAGGTAAAGGGCAGACAGGTAATGGGCAGGTAAAGGGCAGGTAATGGGCAGGTAAAGGGTAGGTAAAAGGCAGGCAGGTAAAGGGCAGGTAAAGGGCAGGCAGGTAAAGGGCAGGTAAAGGGCAGGCAGGTAAAGGGCAGGTAAAGGGCAGGCAGGTAATGGGCAGGCAGGTAAAGGGCAGGCAGGTAAAGGGCAGGCAGGTAAAGGGCAGG
>OMNR01097689.1:0-19850 GCA_900303205.1 Mora moro
TGCTAGCCTACTACTACTACTACTACTACTATAATAATAATAATAATAATAATAATAATAATAATAATAATAATAATAATGATAATGATTATTATTATTATTATTATTATTATTGTTGTTATTATTATTGTTGTTATTATTATTATTGTTATTATTATTATTATTATTATTATTATTATTATTATTATTATTACTATTATTATTATTATTATTATTATTCACAAATATGATATTAGTAATGTGGGGGTTAAGTCGTTCAAAATTCCAAAACGTTTTAGATGCTTTAGATGCTTATTAATTGTATTCCCAGACCCATTGTTCCCTCTTGTTATCTCCTCTATGGGGCAACTCTACGAGAAGTCAGTGCGCTGCTCGTCTTCCTCGGAGAAAGCACAACACGGAAGTTAAGGACGGGAGGCGCCTGGGAACCGTAGACCGTGCAACCCGAGCGGACCTGCGCGCTGCCACGCAGGCACACGACAGTGAACCAACCCCAGTGCAGAGGTGGGATTAGGCCCAACCTGTCGCGTATCCCCGTACTTTGGCTGTTAACCGTTAGCCGGGTAGGTAGTGGTACTAACCGTGCTGCTAAATTCCTTTATTTCAAACGTGAACTTTTGTTTGTCAGGCTCCTGGTTAACATTGACTCCAACGCGCCCCGTCGCCCTCGACCTTTCGCCGCCCGGTTTCTAACGTAAGAACCGGGCAGCGTTTTAGCTCTTACTGCTCTAGTAAAACTGTAGCTGTACACTAACAGCTAGCAATAACATTAGCTTGTTGCTAACGATGACGATTCGTCGCTAGCTATCTATGTATGCCATGACCCCGAATGTATCATACATGTATGGGCAAATGCATTACACGTATAACGTAGCTGGGGATAATGAGTAGGAAATGTACGAAAACGACTGTAACCTAAGTTGATGTTTCGTTTTTTTTGGTTCAGCTAACGTCAACGTCAGTGCACGATGGACCTGCCACATCATGGGTATCGACCAAGTAAGGAAGACGTTGATTTGTAAATAGGTGTTATGTACGTTAAATTAAACGGTAAATTAAAGAACAGACGTATCTGTGAACATGTTTAATCTATCCGTAAGATTCAGATGCAGGTTGTGTGAACGATAGGATTGTGTTGAAAACGTGTAGACGTCACCAGGGTTACCTGGGGAAAGTTCTGGGCATATGGTTACTGCTTATGTGCTTGATGTCATCACGGTGCCTTAGGTTGTGCAATATTGAAGTGGGAGTTTGTTTGATGTTTAACAATTTAGATGTATGTCATTTGGTGGATGCTTTTATCCAAAGTGTCAAGTGAGTCCATACATTCTTTGCACGAGTGGCGCCAGTGGGAACCCCTTTCTCCACCATTTGAGCTAGACAGGACCATAAACCTTTTGATTTTGATGCATTTCAAGCTTTATATTCAAGTATTGAACTGCTAGCATCTTCTCCATCGTCTTCGTTGCCTATTTCTCTATTCTATTTAACGTTTCGTTGAGCTCTAGCATATTTCGTTTGGGGTTTTAGCAGCAAAGACCAGAGCCCGTGCACCTCCACCATCAGCAGACCCCCTGCTGTTTGAAGACACCAGCTCCTCACAGCCAGCCATGAACAGTCAGGGATACTACACCCCGGGATACAACATGGCGGCACCCGTAGGTGGCCCTCAAGCAGACCCTGCAGGAAACAATCAGTTTGCTGACCCGATGGCCAATGCTGCAATGATGTACGGCGCATCACTGGCCAATCAGGGGAAGGATATGGTAAATAAAGAGGTAAATACAAATTCTATTTTGTTTTCCAAAATTAACTTTGTGGATGGGTGTCATGTTTATTGTTGAGGCAGACATTTGCAAACTAAACTAACAAAGTAGGAAATATTTTCAAATCTTTTATGTTTTTATGTGATTGTGATAATGTGATTCCCCAACTTCATTCACTAAGAAATAAAGAAATAAGAAATTAAGAGCGCTAAGAAATAAAATACGCAAGTTCCATATTGCACAGTTCACACACAATTGTGAATCACTGATGGTTGGTTTTGATCTGTCTACCAAAGCCCAGATTAGGCAATACTTGCCTAGCCTTTCGTCAGAATTACTTTTTTTATGTTATTCCAATCTAATGCTGATTTTTATCAATATTGGACTATGCATGCACTTGTAATAATCATAATAATAATACAAAAAAATCTCCTAACCTTGTTTCCTGATTCCTATAGTTTCTCAGCACTTAGCATTTTTGTCGTTACTGCAATTTTGATTGTATGCTGTGATTGATAGTTCTCAGCCTCACGCGTAAGTCATTTGGATAAAAGGGTGTGACCAAGTGTAAAATAGATTCTGACAGGAAAACTTAATTTCATCTTTTTTGCAAAGCTCTGCAGGTTTTCTTCCCATGGGTTAGGGTTCAACCCCATCTATTACTGTAGTGATTTGGACTGCATAGGCTGTTTTTTATTTGGTCTTGGCCCAAAATGGTGTCTTTATCTATCTTTGTAACACTTTAGAAGATGCATGAATTACATCAGTAGCATTGGTGAGGTGATGCAATATTATATATAGTGGCCAAGGAAAATATTTACATTTAGTCAGTGAGCAAAATATAGGTTGTTAAAGTGTAAGTGAACCCCCTGTTTCAGCTCAAAACGTTTTTTTCTTCCAGCTAGTGCACGTTGTTGAGTATGGGCGTTTATGTTTATGTATATATATGAAATGTGCCACACTGGCGTTATACTATAAGGGTCTGCGAAGCTTAATCCTCTTGGACGCAGCCAACAACATCAACCGCTGCCAAGACGGAGCTCCACACGTCCACACATCTGTGGCATCAGCATTACTCCCTCTCATTACACCCTCTCGGCACTGGCATCTCGCTGTGACGTTGAAGTGCCTCCGAAAAGGCACTTCAACGTCACGAAAAGAACGGGACCGGAGTTCGGACCAGAGTGGAATTTTCGTAAACTTGGTTGTCGGAGACAACAGATTACCATGTTCAAGATCATAGAAAGATGTTTAAAACAAAAAAAACAGATGATTTTGGGTTCACTGGCACCGGCAGGGATTAATTTATATTGGGTTAGCAGCTGGCATACTTTTGTACGTTCCAACAATGTGTCAAACTGAAGTGTCGGCCATTCTGCAGCCAAGCATCTCTTAATGCTAATAATAACGGCTTATGATTCACTCAGGGCTTGTTACTAACCAACAGGCCCGTGCTTGCCATTTCAAATAGATACATCTTTGAATTCTGCTTTTCAGATCAGCAGATTCATGTCCATGAACAAGCTCAAATATTTCTTTGCCGTGGACACCAGATACGTCGTGAAGAAACTCCTGCTCCTAATGTTCCCATACACACATCAGGTAATCTGGGCTGCTGCCGCTCCAGACGAGATGTTCTAGTTCCCTGCACGAGGCGGTACGACACATCTAATAATCAGACATGGACATTTGTTCATGTTATTCTTGAACCTACAGTACATCACACGTATCCTAAAAAAGATAACCAGGGGCATAATCAACTCTGCAGCATGCCTCTAGTCCTTTTATTTACAAATATCATAACGCCATGGCTGACTCTGTGGACGTCACACAACGCTAAGCTTAACCATTTCCCACACTCTTATTCAAATTGTTCATTATGTCAACAAGTTAGCCCTTCTGTTCCCTTACGATGTACACAGTACACTTTCACACAGCAGTGTGAACTGCATGTTTGCCACTGACTGCTGCACTGTCTCCAGTCATACTATTTTGTATTTGTAGGCCTTAGTCAAACAGTGCTACATTTTCAAGATGTTTGTTTTACAGATATTTGTCATGTTGAAATCAATGGTTAATAATAATTTAGGGCTGAACAATTCATCAAAAATATTATCGAAATCCCATGATGTGCTCAAGTGCAATGTCCAAATTGCAGCAGCTGCAATTTTTTGATAAGGGTAAAATATGTAAATGTATAACACTATTATAAAGTCCTGTCCCAAATCCCCCAAACTGTTCAAAAACAATGTGCTCGCAATGATCAGCAAATACCCAGTGTCGTGACTATGTGTAATGTGTGTTTATGTGTGGCTTCTAGGACTGGGAAGTTCGTTATCATCGGGATACTCCTCTGACGCCGAGACATGACGTGAACGCACCTGATCTTTACATACCGAGTAATTACGTTTCCACTTTTCAACACTTTGGGATAGGCCAACTAGTTCTGTGTGTTGACTGTCGTGTTTGCGTTTCTAGCAATGGCGTTCATCACGTACATTCTGCTTGCCGGAATGGCCCTTGGCATTCAACAACGGTACATTTTTTAACTTTTTCCAAAAGCTTTATTTCAAACTTTATTTGCCAACACAGAATGGGTGTTTGAATGTCTGAAGCCGTTCACCTGGAGCAACTCCTGCTGTTCCGTGTGTGTTTCAGGTTCAGTCCAGAGGTGCTTGGACTGTGTGCCAGTACGGCTCTGGTCTGGATCATCATCGAGGTGCTGGTGATGTTGCTCAGTCTGTACCTGCTCACCGTACACACCGACCTCTCCACGTTTGACCTCCTCGCTTACAGCGGATACAAATACGTTGCGTAAGGATCGCATCCAGCTATGCACGGCACGCACACAGTTGTTGAAGACAAAGTCGTTACAAAGATGTTTAGGTGTGGGTGGCGCGGCACAGGATGGTAAAACAGTGAAAAACAGGGTTGCACTTCTCCTTTCTCAGCAAACAAATTGTTGTGTTTAAAGGAATGGAGCTCCACCCTGCTGTCACTGGGACGGGAATAAGTGGTTTTGCGGTGGCGTGGTGTTGATGTCGTAACAGGCCTGTCTATTGCAACGTCATTAATCACAATTTCACATATACGACATCAACAGCATAATCTAGTTTCTGGTTGGCGCAATTGCAATGTAAATAATTGGCTGAAGATATCTAGTAATTACTTATACATTACCTCATATAATTATTTGTAGGATAAATTAAAGGTATTTCTCCTATAGTATTAGTAGCAAATTGCTAGGTTACAAGAAATCTAACAACGTATTTCTATCTCCCTGTCTGGATTCTAGGATGATTCTCACAGTGTTGAGTGGCTTACTGTTCGGCAGTGATGGCTATTTTGTGGCTCTTGCCTGGTCCTCTTGTGCACTCATGTTCTTTATCGTAAGTATCTCAAACTGTTATTATCCATGGTTTAGTAAACTTTGTCATGATTTAATCAGCTACAGTACACGCTTGCTTCAGCCGGTGGCAGGTAAATGAGCTGTAAAACGGTGACATTGGGACTGCACCGATAAAATGTCCAACAGAAGGGGTCATCTTTGGCACTGACAGGCTCAGACTTGAAGAGAGGTCTAAACACAGAAACCTTTCACAACAAGCCAACCCTGCATTATATCTGATTCCTGCCATGCTGCCAATGTGTGGTTGTTGCAGGAACTATGGTGGAACAAAGTTGGAGAACAGTATTTGGAAGTTGGCTAGACTTAGATTATGATTATAACACCACCTACAGTGGTGTTTATTTCAAATTGTTTTGAGTCTCTTCAGCCTTGCTGCCACGTTTGTAGCAGCTAACTGAAGCTTAATGCAGATTATTAATATATATATATATGTACATTTTAAAAAACTATTTAACATGATGTTAGTCAACTTTAGCATTAGCATTTATTTGATACGGTTGCAGAACCGTCATCCTTTTTTACACTCACTGAATTGTCTGTATCATATTACCTGAAGAGACTAGACATGACCTGCTACATGTCTGTTTTCTTTGTTATGTACATTTCAAAGAATATGTGTTAACTGAAGCAAAACAATGTTCAACTCTCCAGGTACGCTCTTTGAAAATGAAGATTCTCTCCTCTCTGTCCTCTGACTCGATGGGGGCGGGAGCCAGTGCAAAGCCTCGTCTCCGCCTCTATATCACCGTGGCTACCGCTGCCTTTCAGCCAATCATCATCTATTGGCTTACCTCACACTTGGTCAGGTGACAGTGAGGGGTGGATCGCACCAAAGGCTAATTGTGCTGGATCTAAAAGGACCCCCCCCCCTCCTCCCCTGTTAGGCCATCAACAAATAATGAATACGTTCACAGTTTATGCCTTTTACGCTCTCCTGTCAACTTATAAAACATACATATTGAGCTTGTTTGAAGTGTTGATAGCATTTTGAATGATTTACCAGCGCAGTAAATGAAAATCGCCTACTAAAAGCTTGTTTTATACAATGTGTGGTTCACTTGAAAATGGATATATTTGGATCAACAGCATTTAAGTGGAAAGGACTTTCATTGTGATTTTTAAGATATTTTTAAATTTCATCTTCTCCTTTATAAATATAACATATTTATACAAATGTATTCAAACAATGGTACTCACACAACACTCACAATGTACACACATTATCTGAGTACCTTTTTCTCATCAAATTTTCATACTCAAGGACATTTGTCTTGTCTTTTGCCTTGAGTATTACTTTTATTTATCAAAATAGATCATGGTAATTTTTACTTATTTACCTTTAAAGTATTGACTTTTAACCGTGTTCAAGCTTTTGTGTATATATATTAAAAGAACTTTCTTTCTTTATACATTTTTTGTCACTTTCGGTGGCTATTTTTATTAGACCACAGAGATGTCAGAGGTAGAGAAGGAAGCTGAACGCAAGCATACCAAACTGTCCAGACATCTACGCGGACGCGCCTGGTGCGCGTAACCTGCAAAGCGTCCTTTTCGTTTCCATGGATACACAGGACGGGCTCGAATCAACACGGAGCGTGGAATGCAACCGCTATTACTTATCTTTAAATAGCAGCTTTAGACCTTTTGACTTTCACAGGCCAATGTTTTAAAGATAATTGCCTGTGCCTGCAACAATATTTGGTAGGTAACTTTCATGATTTTATTTGTTAACTGAAAACGCCACAGAGTTCACCAGGTGATCGCAAAAGGCGGACGAAATGTAACTTTATATTGCAGCGCCATTTTCCTATTGAGCTGCATAGTAGAGACATGTGCTTTGTGCTGTTGCATGGACGCGTGTTTATCAATGAATGTGTTACACAAATACAGCTTCAATTAAATGTTTGCATACGGGCAACCGACGACTGTACCCAGGTCTATATAAGTACCTAGTTAACCCAGGTTAACGTTACCTGAGTAGCCTATCCAACTCTATTGTCAACCAACAACCACCTGCTATGGGAACATTTTAAAGTAGAAGACGCTGGCCGGCTGCTTAGCTGCATATCCAGACTGAACATATTATAATGCAATTTTAATGCAGGGCCGCCATGGTGTCTACATTTTAACTTCAAAGCAAGCACATGTTAATGAGTGTTTTTGATGTGAAATAATGAAATGATGACAATGGGTGATAGTATAAACCCAAGGTTCTATTTGTAGTATCCAAGAAATGTAGCCTATTTCTCATTCCCACAGGTTTACAACTAAAAGATCAAGCACATTTAGCACCTGGAGCATGATGGAGGCTAATTCTGATACAATACCATCTCAAACAACTCATTCCCCCTGTCCCAATATTACTCTCGCTGGATCACAAGCCTTCTATCCCTCTCCCTCGCAGACCTCTTCCAATGTACACATCCTACTCCCTCTCTCGCCTCTTTCCTTTCCCCCATCCCCCACTTCACTTTCTCCCACTACCTTAGAGTCCATCCAGTCTTCCCCTCTCTCAAACTCATCGTCCCACTGCGTCGAAGAACATAACGTACACTGCTCCGCAAACACATCTGACCAGGATGACTTGACCTGCCTGAGCTGGCTGCATCAAAGGGGCAGCAACCTGCTACCGCTTCAGCCTCTGCCCAAGATCAACCCGCTGCCCCAACAACCAGAGAAGGCTCTGGCCTTCACGCCTGCCGAATCTCTTTCCCCCTCTTCAAACAAGCCCCCCTACTCGTTTAGCAGTCTGATCTTCATGGCGATAGAAGACTCACCAAACAAGTTGCTTCCGGTGAAAGGGATTTACGAGTGGATCGTCAACAGCTTTCCCTACTACAGGACAGCTTCTGGAGGATGGAGGAACTCTGTCCGCCACAACCTGTCTCTGAGCAAGAGCTTCCGGAGGATTCAGCGGGACAAAAGCCAGGTAGGTGCTAACTGTCACATAGGAAACCATCTTTCAAGCCCCTGTCTGACAACTTTATCAATGGCAGCTATGGGTTTGTGATCTGACCGCCATAACTTTTCTGTGTTGTGTGTCTTGTTGTCTTCCCCCATTTTCTTACAGTGCTAACACAACTAGTGTCCTGTGTGTTTCAGTCAGTAGGGAAGGGATCTCTGTGGTGTGTGTGTCCGGAGTATCGAGCAGCCCTTCTGGAGGTGTTGAGGAAGACCCATCATTACCACAGCACCAACAGCAATCTGCTGAACATGCCGGCCTTGTGAGTACGAGCCTACTAGCTTCATCCATGAGTGCACATTCAACACCCAATGTGAACATTAACTCTGCTCCACACTCTGTTGTTGTTCTTGTCACGGTTATTCATTCCATGGTATGCAGTTCACAAGCACTTTCCTTTTTCTTGTCAAGAAAATATTTAGTTATACATATTCAGTAGTGGCTTTGGTTTCAAAATGATGTATTTGTGTCAGTCTCTTAATTATGTAGTAACACTATTGTAATTGTTTTACTTAAATCTAGAAGGTATTCAGTGTGGCTATGTGACTTTCTGTCAACCAGGTTGGAAGGAGCTGACTATGGGACTTCTATGATGTGCGATTCTGTGGAAATGTCAGGTAATTAGTGACTGATAAGACAGAACGGATTCAATGCTGTTTATTTGAACTCCTTTTCGGCTGTTCCGTCAATAGAGTAACAGCCCTCTTTGACTTTTACTGCCCGGATGTTTCCTTTATTGTTGCTCTCTCAGCATGTAACATGGTTGGTGTGTTTGCGTTCCGTCGCCACAGCAACAACCTTTTCTAACCTTGGCAACCAACGGCCCCAGAATTAGGCTGTATAAGCTAGTCTTTGTCCCTTTGCTTTTTGTTTTTTTATTGGGGCCTAACTGGTACCCGGAAGCATGCACTTGTTGAATCGTTTCAATTCTAATTAGCCTTTTCTTGTGTAGATTCCCTTTCTCACTCCCTTCTCATGTCCGCACCTTCATCCCAAATTCTGACCTCCGACAACCCGACTCTCTTTGAGAACTCCTCCGGCGCATTGACCCCTGACCACGAGGAGCTCGTCACCATGGAGTCTGTTGAGGAGGAGGAGGCCGGCGAGGAGATGGAGAAAGATCCCCTGTCGGACAGTGGGTACATCGAGCTGCACTACTACCAGTGCCACCAGTATCAGTACCTGGTGCTGCCGGGGGACGCTGAGCTGGACTTGGAGTCCGTGGAGATCCTTCAGCTGGATGCCGAGGCCCAAGAGGCAGCCGGGTCGCTGCTTGACCTCGCTGGGGGTGGGCACCAATGCCTTTACTGACACTCAACAAATACAAAATGACTCTGGTTAGCGGCGAATTATACGGCTGACATTGTCCAACACAATGACAAAGGTGTTTTTTTCTCCTATGTTTTCCAGATGCGGCATCAGAGAGGTGGTTGTGAAACATTCTGCCAGCTTTGTGTGTTCATTTTACTACTGCCTTGTGGTTTATACCTTGGTACGAGCCTATGTACAATGTGGATTACCTTATGTCTGATGCACTAATGACACTGTAGATCACATCGCATCACATGTATTTACTCTGCTCTTGGAGTCAGAGGCACTTTCAGGGGAGAGGTAATGATTTTTCACTCTATAAACCCCCAACAAAGAGGGCGATCAGAGAAAAATGTAATATTTAAGGCCAGAAGGCCATTTAAATCTACTTTGAGGTTAAAACCAATAAGTGTTGATCTTCATACTTGTATGTAACATATGGGACATTCTAATGCGAAAGTCAGTAGTAATGTAACTTTAAAGTCAATTAATTTGTAGCTAAAAAGATGGAAAAACATACACAACTACTAATGATTATGCATGTGTCCTGTTTATAAATCAGGTTTATTTCTTTTGAAATTTGATGACACGATATAAAATTCACTGCCATTTATTGCTACTCCCAAATGCAGGGGTCATGAGATTTTCTTTCTGAAATCTTGAGACTGTCTCCAAAATCAACAACTAAGCCTCATCATCTTTGTGGATTTTCTTATGGAAATTACTGTTCATCTTATTAGTTCGATTTGTCTTTTTGCTGGTTGAAATTTCAACAATAAAACAATAAAATGTCACATTTTCAGATGGGACTTTTAGTAGTATTATTGTTGTTGCTGTTGTTATTATTATGTAATTATATGTTGTAACGATGTCAATACATCAGCATCTTTTGGTTCGTTACTTTAGTTGCGTAGACTACCAATCAATCTGGAATTATACAAATTCCAGCTTTTAGCATTAAAAAAAGATATCTTCGTTGCCTGATCAATTGCTAGGTATCTACTTACAACTAACAAATCTTCCACACATTTTCGCGTCCATGCTTCAAGTGCAGGACTCAATTTCCCCGGAGCATACATAGATGCATTTTGGATGTTTGCACAATGTAGTTCAGACGTTAAAGAAAACTCCATTACCCAGGCACCACCTCTCCAGAGGGAGTACGGAAACGTGAAAGTTTCGGAGTGGGGGATAAAGTTTTTGCAGCCGTGTTGTGTTTACAGTCCACCCGAAGTACCCTTTTGGCATTTGTCTGGCTCATATGCTTTTTTGTTGACGTCGTCCATTTCAAGAAACCAAAGGTAAAAGTAGGTGATATGAGTAACACTGTAGCAGGATAAAGTCTTAAAGCTTCTAATTTGTGTGCGTTTTAATGTTGCCACGCATTCGCTTAAGCAGCTATGTGGCTAACGGATTAGCAACAATCAGCAGCTAGCTCTGTTGTGGGTTTATGATTTGAAACCGCTTGACATAGAAAACACGTCGTTGTATATTACACAGTGAATGTTTTTTTTGCTTATTAAGACGCGTAAAAATAGATTTTATTTCGGGGTGTTTCAAGATGGACGTCCGAAAGCCAGTTTGGCTAGGTTTGTTTTGGTTGCCTCAGGCGAACCTGCCGTCCATGCATTGCTGATATTTCATATTTCTCTTGGTACTTGGTGCAAAATTGTAACGGGTATCCGCCAACTACATTAAACGTATTTGTTTGTTTGCTACAGCTAGCCTTAGAACATGTTTTAAAGAACGGTCGCTAATCATAGGGACTCCAACCAACTAGTATAGCCTCATATTTCGAACAAGGCTTAAGGCTGTCTTGGCTTGGCTGAGTTAAGACGGTACAATCATTGCTTTGAAATGTGTGGCATGTCTAGTACTACGCACCACCCCTTAGTATAATATGTTATACAAGTATAACAACCATCTGGAAACATAGCGCTGTTCTTTGAGTGAATGGGTGGATGGATGAGCATGACAGGAGAGACAGACGGAATGAAAATAAGCAGATGGAAATTATTAAATAAATAAATAAAAGGTAAAAGCAAACACTTTGTGTATTGTGATGAGCTACGGATGATTTTTGTCATGCAAGCACCACCCTTTTAGAAAACGGTTTACAGAGGCCAACAATGAAGTCTATTGAACTCACTCAAAGGAAATCTGTTTGTGGGTTCAAAGAATGTTCTAAGTATCCAACAGCCCAGGGGGGGTGGGGGGCGGTGTACAATGTAACAGCCATAATGCCACCCTATAGTTGTTGTTACACAAAGTCAAACATTGTGTCACGTTAAATTTCTCATCATGGGATTCCTCCTTTTCTCATCGGTCCGCTCCCCCAGGCATGTGTTTGTGCGTGTGGGCGTGCACGCGAGTGTCATTAACATACCTTCATGTTTGACATTCACAGAGAGCTGCACCACTAACCATGCAGAGCGGCCCTGGTCCAGTTCAAATCGTAACCGTGTCCAAGGAGGAGCACTCCTTTGCGTTGGACACTGAGGCTCTGGAAAGGGTCCTTCTTGCTCCGGAGATCCGGGACAAACATGTCGTGGTGCTGTCGGTCGCCGGAGCCTTCCGGAAGGGGAAGAGCTTCCTGCTTGACTTCATGCTACGCTACATGTATAGGAAGGTGAGTTGCTTCGTGGTCCCACATACAGCAAATATTGAAAGTAAACTCGCTCACTGTTTATCTTGCTTTTCTTGTTCTGCTACTACACGACGGAAGGACAAATATGATTATTGCAAAGAGCGTATAAATCTGTATATAAATGTATTTTTTTCATATTTTGAATAAGGTAGTTCTCGTACTTTTGTGCGTTTTCTGAATGAGGTTGCCGCACCCAATTTGTATTTGAACTTGTATATGATATGATAAAATCAACATTTGAAGTTGTTTGTTTAAGTCGTCTTGGATAAAGGCATCTGTGACTGACTGAAGGTAAATGGAATCTAAAATATTTCTTTCTCAGTCGGATGAAAACTGGCTGGGAGGGGATGAAGAGCCCCTGACTGGGTTCTCTTGGAGGGGGGGCTCAGAACCAGAGACAACCGGCATCCAGCTCTGGAGTGAGGTCTTCCTCGTCCAAAAGAGTGATGGAACAGAGGTATGTGAACTTCTACACCTGTGGGCTCAACCAGCTCAAACAATATATGTGTATATGACCCAAATGTTCCGTCTAGGATTAACAAATGTTATCTATGTAGTTTATTTCGATTTTATAGAAAACACTTTTGTTTTGCTTATTACTGACATCCTTTTTGTTTACCGACATGCCTTTTAATAGTAAAACAAGTCATAGAGAAGCTATTGAATCCATACTTTTTGTTAAAACATCAAATGTGTTAAGTGTTAAGCCACATGGCTGCTCTGTGACTTGCTTAAATGTGTTTTGTACAATAATGGAGGTCTACACCACCAAAGTATGACATGCATCTATTTGCCAATGGTTCAAATGCAGAAGTTTACAATGAACATTAACCAACACCAGTGCACACAGTAATAGGTCACAATTCACAAACACGAGATTGCAGTGGTTTTGGGCTACACCGTTACCCACAGAGCAAATTCTGCTTTATGCATTCACACACGCGATCTCTTCTAGCCCCCGCTGTGTCTTGTATTCGTCTAAATTCATTGCAGATGGTTTCTAATGCGGTTAAATGGTAGAACATTATTAATTGAATCCATACGACTCCATGGTACAACATCCTGTTACAACTTCCTAAAAGAAGGGCTTTTTGTGGGAAAATCACTGAAAATCACATCAACTCTGAGTTATGTTTGTATGGGAAATTATTATTTATTATAGCAACCCTAATATGCGTCTGCAGGTGGCAGTGTTGCTGATGGACACCCAGGGGGCTTTTGACTACCAATCCACTGTAAAGGATTGTGCCACCATTTTTGCCCTCAGCACCATGACCAGCTCAATGCAGGTGATTTTTAATCTCAGTCATGCTTAATGTAATGGTTTCCAATGATTGAAAAAATGAATGGTGTAAATGCAGTTCTATAATGTGCTGTTGCCTTGGTGTGTCTCTTCTAGATCTACAATCTCTCCCAGAACATACAAGAAGACGATCTTCAGCAGCTTCAGGTTTGTGCAGATTAAAGGGCCCCTTTTTTACCACCAGGTGGGATGTTGGTTAGCCATTACAAGCCATGTCAAAATCTACCCTATAGTGACATCACAAGTGGGAGTGTCCGCCTAGATGTATAATGGATAGATGAGCCTACCAGTTGGTATAGTCCACTCGGTATGCTGGTAGAGTTTGACATGGCTTGACAACGGCTTGTAATGGCTAATCAACATCCCACCTAGTAGTAAAATGGGGCCCTTTAACATAGCAAGGACATAGGACATAGGAAGGATGGCACCGTCCAGGACATTGTTTGAAATATTTGTAAGGGTAGAGCTAAAACTGCAATGTTGGGGAAGGAAATTGCCATTTTGTTTCCTCACCCAGTTTCAGACGAGACAATGGATGCCATTCTCTTCCCTGTGCTTCGGTTCAGAGCTTAGGAAAATGATGACAGTCTGCATGCTAAACATAAACAATAAAGCATATAGAAATGGCTAAAATATGCCTCAACTATAACCAACTGTATTTAAATACAAAGTCTCTCTGTGAATGACAAAAAAAATAGATGTGTATATCCCTTACTTTACTGGAGCTAGGCTAGTGGCTTCTATGTATCCTTGTACTGTGCTAACTTTGTTATCATGCAGTTTGTGTATTTGTGTATGCTACGTTTTGTTTCTATACTAATTGTAATCTGGTTAAGAAAAACAAAAAGCTAACATAATGTTAATTTTAGGTATAGAATTTGTCCAGGTCTTCTGGTCTTTTACCTTGAAGCGATTGCTCAATATCAATGCTCAATATTTCGTTTGGGCGTTTCCTGATTAACCTGATGCAGATTATATGAACAAGATCCAGTAGCCATTGTGTGATGTTTCTCTGCCTCAGCCACTCCTTTTGTATTGTCGCCAATAACAAGTTGTATTCAGAAAGTATTTTGGGCAGGATGTTGGGCTGCTTCATTTCCTTCTATTTTCTCCCAACCACTGCCCTATCTCTCCCTTAACAGCTGTTTACTGAGTATGGACGACTTGCCTTGGATGAAATCTTTCAGAAGCCCTTCCAGGTGCGAAAACCCCCTATATATGTCCCAAGTCTTCTTTTATCCTGTTTTTTTATTTGCTACAGTAATATAAATTAACCGGATATACATAAATACATAATTTGACACATCAGGTCCCATTCAGATGAATACCTTCTTCGTCATGAATCACAATGCATGATTGATTTATTTCTTCCTAGTTTATTTAGACTTTGCCCTCTTTTTACAGTCCTTAATGTTCCTAATCCGTGATTGGAGTTTTCCCTACGAATACACGTATGGGATCGGAGGTGGCATGCAATTCCTGGAGAAAAGATTACAGGTAACTGTTTATTATTACATTAGCAGCAAATTGGGTCATACAGAATTTAGCGACCAGCTTGGCTAGGAATATTATCGGTGGAGTTGAGTATGATGAACGATGTTGTATATGAAATGCGCCACACAGCACGGCGTTATATTATAAGTGTGCGAGAAGCTTAACCCCCTCGGACACAGCCATCAACATTAACTGCTCCCCAGACGGAGCTCCAAACATCCACACACAATATGGCGTTGGCATACCCTCTCAGTACTGGCATCCCTTCATTGTGATGTTGACGAACAGGAGTTTGGAGCAGAGTAGAATAGGATTTTTCTGCATTATGCTGTTATTTAGTAACGGTGACAAAATAGCATAGATTATCATGTTTAAGATCAAGACAAGATTAAGACATACTAACACGTTTAAAACCTAAAAACACTATTCTAGGTTCACTGGCACTTTTTTTATCTTGTTTCCTTCCTTCCTGCCTTTACTTTAGGTCAAGGATGCTCAGCACGAGGAGCTGCAGACCGTGAGGGAGCACATCCACTCCTGCTTCAGCGACATCTCCTGCTTCCTGTTGCCTCATCCTGGCCTGAAGGTCGCCACCAGCCCTTCTTTCGAGGGCCAACTCCATGGTAAGGTCCAATTTCTTTGCTTATAATATAAGAGAGTGCCTGCCATGCTCTGTGAGATTTTAGATTATTAGTGTGATTATTTGCAAGGCAATATTGTTAATGTTAGCACACACCAGCATCAGCATGCTAGCCCATTATATACTGGTATATAGTATATAGGGGTCAGGGGTTCGCTGATTCAGCAGTTATGCTATTTAGAACATGCTATATGATGAAAAAGGTGTTTTCATTTATTTTGACACTTCTTGATAGCAAAGTATTTGGTTTAATGGAGCATGAGCATGGGAAGACACAGGTAGCGATTTACCAAACATCTTCAGAGAGACGATGGGTGTACAGGATTTTTATAGGGACGTATCACATTGTTAACACAGCATCAAAGGATTTCAAATACACAACAACTGAGTGGTCTGCAACTATTTAGGTGTGATATGAGGGAACGAAAGGTAAAGTTAGAAGTGGTTCTCGCCTTCTAGGCTAGGAGTCTTAATTATTTGTCAATACACATACTGAGAGTCTGACTTTATTAGCAATTACATTGACAAATCAGGAAGGGGGAAGTTGGGGGAGACAAGTTATTTACATACTAAAGGAATGAGGTGGTCTGTCCTGGGGAAGAAGGGGAGATGGCCATATGTCATGGCTATAGTGTCAATAGAGGAAAGGGAGCTCTCTTTGATGTGCAAGGAGACTATACAAAGGCTTATGTAATTAACTGTATGCTAGCTTGTTAGCATGCTTGTTAGCATGCTAACGGGCACAGATTGCAATCACATATACATCGTCAAACAAATGCACCCTTTGTTATTATTATCATCATCATTATTCTTATTGAAATGTTTTGCTAGATGTGGCGCCAGAGTTCAAAGAGCAGCTGAAGGGTCTCATCCCTGCTCTGCTACATCCGGACAAGCTTGCTGAGAAGGAGATCAACGGCAACAAGGTCACCTGCATGGGCCTGCTGGAGTTCTTCAAGGTGATGCCCTCTCTCTAGTAGACTGCTGCTGGATCTGAATCAGCACTCTCACCGCTGACACGGGGTGCTTTTGTACTTGCAGGCATACATCAAGATTTACCAAGGAGAGGACTTGCCACATCCAAAGTCCATGCTGCAGGTGGGTTTCAAATTAACATTATTTATGTTATTGGTTAAATTACTCATTACTAAAGTAAGTAAGCTAAATTACTTGTAAGTAACCAATACATTACAGGACAGGACTCGCCTGGATAATACAACTACAAAGATATTTCACAAACCCATTACTGTGGAGCAACAGCAACTAGGAAGTCCTGGAATAAATTATGCTGGTATTCTGATCTGACCAAGAATGCAAGCTAGTCAGTAATTCTGCCAATCAATCATCAGGGCTTTTTTCAGGGCACGTCCTGTGGTTAAGTCAAAATACATTGCCCTCCATATGAATAGGTTTTGATTGATGGCTACAACCACTAACCATATGTGTTGAAGTGTTTGTTTAGCTTTAAGAGTTCTACCTATGACATTTACACAAGTTTCCAAAAAACGATTTCCAAATATTTTCCTTTTTTTTTTAATAGGTCATGTATTAATGTATTAATACCACATGTTTGTTTCAATGATTCAGGGTTCCATGTCAGTTGTAGATTTAGAACTTCCTAAATTGACCTTGAGTAACCTGGAAGCTGCCAAACATCCAATGTATTATTATTATTTATTAACTACGCTACTCCTTATGATCGTTCTCTTTCTCACATTTCCCAAGGCAACAGCAGAGGCCAATAACCTGGCGGCTGTGGCAACATCCAAAGACCAATACTACAAGAACATGGAAAAGGTGGGTCAGTAGTTTTAGAGGAGTTGATTGAGTTGTGTGTGGACATTGAAGGAACAACTGTTTTCTCTGATGAAGACAACATTATAAGAAATTCATTGGCAAGATTCATTATTATGGCTCATGGTTTCTGAGATTGTACTTTTGGATAAATTCCCTATGAGGAGTTTTGGAAATAGTAGTTATCTTTATTACGGATGGAATACAGTCTGTAATTCTGTAATCCTAGTCAGATATCTTGGTAGCTTTAAAAAAAACATTTCAGCTTCATAAGTCGATTATCAGTGACTGACATTGCCCAGGATATTTGAGTAAAGCTGATTCTTAAGCAAGCCCTTTGAACATTTTAACTTACTTTATTATGCTCAAACTGCCTTCCATATTTTAGTGACCTTATTTTCCGTCTGGGATTAATAAAATACATCTTATCTTGATAAGAAATGAGGTTCTACCTCGTACACGGGGAGAAACCAATTGAACACAATTTTGTGTGTTCACATTTGTAAACTTGAAATTGTTTAGTGCTGTACTCTCCATGTGTAAGTTAGAGTTGGGCAGTCTCCATTTACAATTAAATAATTCAGCAGACTTTATTATCCAAAGCGACTTACTGTGAATTTTATATAGCATGTAGGGGTTAGGCATCTGCAGCCATCGGGGTTCGAACCCGGGACCTTTCGACTCTCCTGCAAACGGTTGTTTCGGTATCGGCGTACATCGTAGCACAAAGCCCCGCTCTGTGCCTCCGTCTCACTAGGTGTGTGGTGGAGACATCCCATACGTCTCTCCGGAGTCTCTGGACGAGAAGCACCACTTCTTCTTCAACGAGGCGCTTCACTCCTTCTCCGCCACCAAGAAGATGGGCGGGGATGACTTCTGCGAGCGCTACCGTCACCAGCTGGAGATCGAGCTTCAGGAAATGTGGCAGTCTTTCTGCAAACACAACGAAGTACATGAAAACACACGGCAACACACGCACACACCATGGGTTAAAGTTTTCCGTCACCGCGACGGATTTCTGTCGTGGAGAAGGGAAAAAAATCCAATAATAACCAGTCCCTAATTAACGCAAGTTCAACTAACTGCCGCAATACTTGCAAGAGCTTGCAATTTAGCCAAAACCCCGCAACACCGGACACACACCATTCCCCCACTATCGGGACAGACCAACCACTCCTACTGCCTTCTATGTCTTCCAGTAAATGAATACAAACCGCTCACTGCGCCACCTACTGGGGTGCAATAAACCTGGAACTGACCAAATAACTACATGCCACAGTATATTATTAAACAAAACATTGAAGGGATTGGGCAGATATAAAAATAAAAATCTTTTTACAGGTGCTACAATGGCAAACTGTAGATATGCTGCATTGCAGCCTAAAGGGAAAAAATATAATGTAAAGAAAACTAGAATTAAAAAGGAATGAAAGACAAAGAAAGGCACTAGACAGAGATCATGTGTAGTAAAACTAGTTTTCAGCCGGCGGCCCCAGGAGGTATTAATGTGTGATGATTACTCTACTACTTTTTTTTATTTTCTAGTTTTCTAGTTTTATTTCTGGTCTTACAGCACCATTATCTCATTGAATTATTATTGCTCGACCCTCTGTACATAGATGGACCACCAATCACAGAGCTGAAAGCATAGCATTTTCTTCCTAGCAACTCAGGTGGCAAAATTGTGATAGGGAGACAAAGGGGCCTGGCTTTTTAATTTACCCCTTCACATTCCAACACAAACTGAATAGGCAGGTTTGAAGGGATTATTTCCTCGGAAACATTTTGTTTAGGTGCTGATGGTCAAATTATGAAATGATAAAAAAATGTGAACTGATAACATTTTAAATATAATTTTTTTAAATATCTTAGGCCCTCTCTGAGGGCCTAGAGGGCCCTGACGTTTCCCCTCTGCTAGCAGCACACCTGGAATGTCCTTCCAAATTTCCTCCAACACATCACAACAGTGGAGTCTCCATTCACCTCTTCATCAGTGTGTGGAGGGAGGATATTACTACACACACAACAGTGGAGTCTCCATTCACCTCTTCATCAGTGTGTGGAGGGAGGATATTACTATTCACTTCATGTTGTTCCGTGAGAGTAGAACTATAGTGAACAATGGAATATGTTTAACTATGATTAATAAAGTACCTATATAATCTAATGGTCATGGTGATAACAGTATGCAGTCAGGTAACATATCTATAGCATTAGGTGAAAGTTATGGTGTGTGTGTGTGTGTGTGTGTGTGTGTGTGTGTGTGTGTGTGTGTGTGTGTGTGTGTGTGTGTGTGCGTAATGTATATTGTGTGTGTAGTGTGTGTGTGTGTAATGTATATTGTGTGTGTGTGTAATGTATATTGTGTGTGTGAAGTGTGTTTGTGTGTAATGTATATTGTGTGTATATTGTGTTTGTGTGTAATGTATATTGTGTGTGTAGTGTGTTTGTGTGTAATGTATATTGTGTTTGTGTGTAATGTATATTGTGTGTGTGTAGTGTGTTTGTGTGTAATGTATATTGT
>OMNR01097700.1:0-10605 GCA_900303205.1 Mora moro
GTGAACATTCCCACGAAAAATGAAGACTTTGTGTCTCATCTTGTATGCAGTTGTGTTTGTTTAGTCCACAGTATGCATGCGACTATTGTAGTGACAGGGGTGTGCTTCCAAACTAGAAAGTGTATTGTTTTTATTATAAATAGTGTGGCTTGTATCATTGTCTTTATTTTGTAAAAAGTGCCTCGTTAAATAATTGAAATAGTACATGAATAAATAATGATAAATACCTATACTACAGGGCATGTGTGGATGTGTGGGCATGTAGACAATAGTAGTAGTGATATGTGGATTTTAATGAATGAATGTTTTGAAATGGTAAGTGTTCACGTCTTCAAAATCATCCTCTGTAAATATGTGTTTTTATATATATATTTTTCAAAGTCATTCTTTGTAACTCTCTATGCTGTCGATCATAAATGTGATTGTGTTTGTCAAAAGACCCCAATTTCAGCATTTATTTTTGCATATCTTGAGAAATGTATAAAAGTTGTAAGAAATATTCTGAATGGTTATGGTTTAAAATAACATATTTTAGTTGTAACGCATACGAGAATGTGTTTTGTTTTGTACTATACATGTTTTGATGTTTTCTTGACAGGCTTTGTAGAATATAATGACATGTAATTGTGTATGCAAAAAAAGAAAAAAATCGAATTCCTGTTGTATCTCGAACATTAATCCAGAATTACTGTGGTGAGTGATGTCACTGTAGATCATATTCAGATGATATTTTGAATGATCAATTTGTTTTCATATTAAATAGAATCACAGGATCGGATGTGTTTAAAAAAAAAATAAAGAACATCAACCAGTTTGATCATTTTAGTGAAGTGTTTGTCAGTACTGCAGACCCCCCTGCAGGGGTTGTCAGTACTGCAGACGCCCTGCAGGGGTTGTCAGTACTGCAGACGCCCTGCAGGGGGTGTATGGCGTCCATTGTGTTTGGGTTTCAATTACTAATGGCAACCGAAAAAAGACAGCCCCTCCCTGTTGACATATTTGCTCCTGCTCTGACAGGAACAGTTCGTGCCTGCTACACCCTTCCCCAGATTGCATTATGTATTTGCTCATTACCTTTTCATAGTTAACAACCGGCCTCTGAATGGTGATAATTACACTATTAAATATTATTGAGTTGATTTTCAAGCTAGCAATCTGTTAGATTGGAGGAACCTTGTCAAATGGATCACAATTCCAGTTGTGTCTAAAATGTGTCATCTGCCATCTGCTGGGACAACTAAAATATACATTTTGGCTCATTATTTATTTTTGGCAAATGTATTATTACATTTCATAAAGATAACAAAAAAAAACATTCTTTGGTAAATTGTACAAAAGAATACCAAACAAATCTTGCGTTTGGAACACAACACGTTGATAAATATAAGACAATAGCCATCTGTACACACTGAGCTGGAGTTAGGATCTGGTTCTGGTCACCACATATGAAGGAACAGTTCTGTCACACGTCCTCCTTGGTAACAAGGCAGTAGAAGTCTGTGCGCGCCCCGTAGTTGCGAGAGCCCAGGTCCGACACGTCGATGTCTGACAGTTTGGGCTCGGCCGGGACCGTGGAGATGGCTTGTAACACAGGAACTCTGGAGGCTTTGTACACAGGCAGGCGCAACCCTGGAATACAGACGCAGCGCAGGTTGGCTCACGAGGACAATACTGATTTGACTGTCAACACAGTTTTGTCCATTTAAGTATTCTAGCACAAGAACATTTTGAGGGCTTGTTGTGGTCTGACCTTGAAGCAGAGCGAGGTTATGATTTTAATATTATCCAATATTACTTTTTACAGTTGCGTCATATCTTTGCAAAGCTGGATATAGTATGTGCCAGAATATTCTTAAATCATGTAATACAGTTTTTGGCATATGTATAAAATAAATCTGAAGTCTCAAATGTATCACAGACAGTATTGTTACATAGATATTTTGTAGATCATCCATTAGAAAATCCTCTATGGTTCCCTATAGAGAGGGATATATATATATATATATATATATAGGGTATATAGGGTTATAGATAGGGAGTCCAGGACATGGCCGTACCCGTGCCGAGGTCTCCAGCGGGGTCTGTCTCTGAGCGGCAGTCCAGGTAGTCTGGGTCGAGGGTCAGCATGGGGTCTTTGTCCTCCTGCCGCATGGTCTGGGGGTCTCCTGCAGACTCACAGTGGAAGACCACCCTGCGAGGCATGGCCAGGACCAGCTCCTTCCAGAACACCGACGAGGGGTTCTACTCACGCCAAAGTCAATAGAGAAACCACATCGACTACAGGTAAGCCCAGTTCTATGGCGTTAAAGATTGAATTAAATGTTTTTGTTGATGTCGTGATATGGTTGATCTCCAACTAAGTAAAACGGTAGAATTCCCATTCGATTCCTCGGATTAATGAAGTACAATGTTATCTTAAAAGGGTTTCGAAAGGACCCAGTGTAAGAAGAATCTAGCGGGGGAACTCTCTGAAACGTAGTTTAAGACAAAGATTAAATGAGATCGACTGAAATGAGTGTCAGGTGTCACGTGAGGTTCACGCAATGACGCCAGTGTAGTTCACTTTCAGACGTTTTTTAGTCACTCTTTTAAAAAAACGGAATAACCTTTGTCTGTCTGTCTATATGTATGTATGTCTGTACATCTTTGTGTATGTATGTATGTATGTATGTATGTATGTATGCATGTATGTATGTGTGCATGCATGCCTGCCTGCCTGTATGTCATATCGTAGGCTGTATTAAACCGTGTGGCGCGTGCTGGCCTCTCACCACAGAGTTATGCCTCCACGTGAGCACGGTGAGACGATGCTGGTGTGCCCTCAGCTCCTTCCTGACCTCGGGTCTGGCGCGCTTCATCTGGCCCTCCAAGGTGATGACGATGGGCTTTGGAGACAGCTCCAGCAAGTGCAGCAGCCCCTGCCTGGAGACAGGACAAGCAGGTCAGGATCACGACACCCGTTTCCCCCGACCGGTTCCCCGACCCCCATTTTGTGCGGATTTAATACATATCACGATTTCCTTTATTTACAGATTCATTATTCATCCACCTAATGCTAAGTTCTTGCGCCAATACATATTGACAAATAAGGCCTGTATCCGTG
This sequence comes from Mora moro, assembly GCA_900303205.1. NCBI lineage: Eukaryota > Metazoa > Chordata > Actinopteri > Gadiformes > Moridae > Mora > Mora moro. The sequence goes on from OMNR01097700.1 coordinate 3,104, forward strand.
TGATACTAAAATTGCTTGGAACATTTGCTAGTAACAATGTGTGCTAATAATGTGTTTATCGTAATCCTTCCCTGCAACTTAAAGTTAGGATGCCTTTGAATTGCCGGTTGGGATAGTTGACGCCTTGAGGTTTTCGCCTGGAAAAGGTCGGGAACCTCGACCCAATACTGCCCACAAGTGGTGAGGTAGATGTAGCGTAGGCCCAACATGGCTCATGTTTACATACGGTATGCAAACCTATGTTGTAGCATGTAGCCCATTTCAACATTCAACACAGAGTCACGTAGCGGCTCTGTTAGGGTCAAGGGAGCCAGACCTGAAGTCGCTGCAGCACCAGTCCTGCTCCAGGTAGGCGTGAGACAGCACCACCACCAGCCGCCGAGAGCGACTCACGTTCATCAGCAGCTCCGCTGACGGCTCTGTGTGTCACACAAGAAACGACCGTGTGAATAATATGTAACGACATGACGTCTGTCGTGCTGAGAACAGACTCGACGTGAGGTGATCAGGTGTTTCCGATCTGTTGACTCATCGCCGACATTCTGTCCAACTTGAGTCCACGCGCCCTTAGAAAAAGGGCTCTTTTCGAATGATCTGAAAATCAAATGTATCGCGATACATTTGTTGAAGTGAGGTGTACGGTCGGGATAAATTGGAGTTTATAGCCACACGGTCGGTATTCTTAAAATGCGCCTCATTTGCGTATTCAAATGGGGAATGAATTGAGGGAAGCAGTAACGGAGGAAGACAGTGGGGGAGGGGGACACCTGATCTGATGTACAGCCGCTGGGTGAAAGACACATGTACAAGTCACCTGCGCCGGGCAGGATATCGTTTTCATTGAGGTGCAGCTTTTGCCCGTGTTTCACCAGGTTTGGTTTCAGGATGAAATTGACAAACTTCCTGTCGTATTCATTGTTCACGTAGGAGACGTAGGCGTCGTACAATTTGCCATCTGCCAGACGAAACAAAACAAAACAGGTGAATCAAAAGCAGCCCTAAATTGTCTTGTATACAAGTGTATATGTAGTTACATACCTGAACGTTTCCGCATACCGGGTGGGCTCAAACAAACAAACAAACGCGAACCGACGCAGGCGTGAGGCTCTCACCGTTGAGTTCATAGTCTCCGTAGACGTTCCTGTACCACAGTTTGATGTCGAGGTGATACTTGGAGTAGACCAAAACAGCCACAGACAGAAGGAGAAGGAGGACGACGGCCGCCACGACAGCGGCCGTGTGGCTGGGCCGGTCTGATCGCACATAGATAGACAGTCAAACTCATCACATTGATTACATGAATTAACCAAGGGTAATGGTAATGGAAGGAAAAACAATCCACACCACTCCGGGCCCCTCTTACTAACACCAAAATGATTTTATCTCGTATTTACATATCCACGGCTCATCTGCACTCCGCACATGAAACCCTAAACACATTACCATGTTTACTTGATTTTATCATTTATCATGTTAATTCCTTTATCTAATGAATTAACTAGAACACTAAGCATCTTTAAAGGACGGCTTTCAAATTCCATTAGTGGACCGTTTGCATGTCACATGGCACGACCTGCATTCTGCACATGAAAGGCTGCCGACGCGTTTCTCACGGTGCAGCTGTACAGCCCAAAGTCCTCCCGCTCCCGCAGAGGGATCTCCAGCACACTGCTTAGTATCACATGACCGCGACCAGGAGACCTGCAGGCACGACGGAGGTTCAGCGAAACACAACAGCAACAGATTCACCTCAACACCGCCGTCTCAGGTAAAAAACGAGCATCGGAAAACAACGTCACGTTTGTCATCGAAGCGCGTTTACATACCATGCAGAAGTGTTCTGCGGGCGGACGGTGTGGTTGACAAGAAGGCGGCCATCTTTGCTCCACCGCAGGCTCGGCTGGGCGCAGGGGGGCTCCTCGTCCGGGTCCCAGTGAACGAGCGCGGTGCAGTTCAGCTTCACCGTGGACGCCGGGCGTCCCCAGAGGTTAGTCGCCCCCCCACTCGTCCTGAACTCCGGGGCCTTGGAACACTGGGCCTCTGTGGGATCAAAACAATGTGATCCTTACTGTGACGACCGGAGGGCCAGACAATCAGGGCCTTCATCTGGCTGGCTGATAACAAGCCCCTGGCTGTGGGAAGGCATGTGGAAACCAAATGCCTTCTCACAGGTAGAGTGCAGCATCTCCTTCCATTAACCTGTGTGATCCCCACCTGAAGTGTATATATAGGCTCACCGCAGGCAGCCAACATAAAGCTTTTTATACGTGATATCGATAAATATCCTGATATGTTTATGAATTCAAAACACCATTCCTAAATAGTCTAATCAGAGTATCAGTAATCAGCGGATCATTACATTGAAGTATATGGACATTTAAATGATGGTATCGGACTAAAGCTACTCTTCCATTCTCTCTGATGTTTCAAGCCTCATATTTTGATATCTTAAGTGCATATCTTCTCATTGGAATTCATTTAGACTATAAAACGGTAGTCGATATCTCCATTTTCATGATGATACAACACCATTCAAACACAAGAAAACATAATATTGAATTATTGCCCACCCAGTCCTACCCGCAAATGTATGCTACAACACGGTAACAACGAACGCATCCATCCTTTGAACTCACCCCTGACAATGAGGTGCACGGTGAAGGAGGCAGTGGTGTTCCTGACCACGCAGGTGTAGTTCCCCTGGTCCTTAGAGCCCAAGGTGGAGAACTCCAAGAGGAGCCTGGGGACAGGGGGGTCAGCGGGCCCGGAGAGAGACGGTGGCGGCACCTCGTGGCAGTCTTTGAGCCAAGTCACGTCCATCGGCTGGGGGCTCTGCAGGAGCTCCAGAGGGCATTTCAGCCGGTATCCGGCACCTTCTCTGACGTAGACCACCCGCTCCTCAAACCACTCGCCGTTGACACAGCTTTCACCTGGGAAACGTGGCGAGAAAGTCCATTAGTTGAAATTAGTTTGCTCTGTGGCAGAGCAAACATGACTTTACTTAAAACGTTGGCTTATTGACTCTGAGCTTATCTAATACGTGTAACCTTAACTTTTATCCTTGAAAATCCTTAAACCATAAACACCCAACAATTTAGTGCACTGTTATTATGGGTCCGTTTTGTGTGGTTTGGTGTGTGGTTTTCCGAGAAGGTCGTAAACCTAATGGTGCGTGAACAACTGCACTCTGGCTGTTGCTGATGACTTTTTCCATGAGGCTGCAAATAGACTGTCAGTGTGTTCACAACATGGCCAGTAGCCTATAAACGTTCCAAGGGACAGAGCCAAAAAGTTGTTTTAAAAAAAAAAGACATAATTGAATGAATAAAAAAGTACAATGTTTGGGGTACGTGTCGTCCTGGAAGAAACGGTATCAGATAGTCTATATCTAGGCCACATACGTATGCCTTCAACCCTTCCAACAGTTAGCACACACACACACACACACACACACACACGCGCGCACACAGGTATTTTTACTACAATATGTTCATTGTTCAGGTTGCTGACCCCTTATCGAAATAGCTGGACACTTGAAATTCCTTTTAGCGCACTGTGCATCATTTCAAGAAAACTATGGCCTATCTGCATACCACTTCTTCAGGAAGGGCATGTGCGCCTCGTCGCCCCAAACCGGGAGAACTTGTGCAACGTCTGTGGCTTGTCGCCCGGTCAGTTGTGTCTCACTAACTAGGCTCTACCTCAGGCAACACGTCCGGGTGCGAAGTCTACCCTAGCCGCCTCGTTGCCAAGCACCCTCAGTTGACTTGCTGACACGTCCACGATAGCCTATAACCAGGTGTTGGGTGCTTGACACACACACACACACACACACACACACACACACACGCATTGATCACATGCATAGTAAATATATTGGAACCTTATTAAAAGCTCTCCAATGCGTCTCCAATTTTCGTCTACTGTTTCAAAGCAGTAAGGCAGGTGTAATAGTTACATACTTGACAACTAGCGATATTAACAACCACCTGCCCATCTAAACTTAGATTTTCACCATCACCAACAATAGATCCAACGTACAAGATTGTCTACGGCCATATGTTAACTCTACTTACCGTCAACAAATACGAAGAGTAAACCAGTGCATGCCAATATGAACGTGACCAAAATCCCCGTCATTATTCACTATTACTATCCTTTGCGATTCTAATATCCAGTGTCCCGTTGTAAGGGCCGTTGTGTTCAACAAGTTCAAAGTATTACATTACGGTCTCAAAATTGTAATTACTAGTTTAAAACCCTCTCTGCCATCTGACACCTGCCACGGCAGCCTTGAATGGTGGAGCTCACCTGTAGTTGGCTCCACGCGAAACCACGTGACCGCTCAGTGAAACCATAGACAGAAACTACGGATGGCCAGTCAATAAATACATAACATATCTTTTGTAAGCATGCTATTTAGCCTACTAAACTCAATACAGGAAGTAAACATTGGGTATTTTTTTTAATTAATTTATTATTAAAAGACATAAAAATTAGAAAAACATTGTCTCTGATTTAGGCCTGCGAAAGTCAGTTAAATATAATGTATGCTGACCGTAACAGCATCATAACATTTGTATGTATATTTCTTCACCGATAGGCACAAATACAACAAAACACTAAAACAAATAAAGCAGTAGTAGTAGGTTATTAATAATAATAATAATAATAATAATAATAATATAATAATCATAATCATAATCATAACATTATGTATAATAATACTAATATGAAAAATAACGTGGTTCCCCAGATCATTTTAATGGGGTTTAACGAATGTCAGGATATGAAATAATAAGTTTTGCAATGGAATGGATATCAAATACATGAGATCAGATACATGGATTCATATGGCCTAGAGGCAATGAATACAGTTTCACTGTATTCTTGCAGTTTGTAATAACTTCAGCGCTTCATTTTTATAATGACTTTCTTCTTAAGTCGGAGTGCAACTTCAATAATAATAAAAAAAAAAACCTCTACAATCACGCTTGTATCAAATAACAGGTATAAAATGCTTTGTCACTTTTTTTTTGCCTTCATTCAATCGGACCGACTTCAGGCGGTGGACTCTGGCGACACCTTGTGTCCGCGAAGAGGTGGTCCAGGTCCCATTTTCAGGCGATAAACTCAACGTTGTCACACATTGTCAACACATTAGATGTGTTCACATGAGCCTCTCGCAGTCATCAACGTAAACATATTTCCAACGAAAGTTTTAAATTGCGTTCTAGGCAGTTATTAGTGGTTGGTCCAACTTGAAATTGCATTTGGCGGTCCCCATTCATTCTCCTGCACTTCTTTTTTTCACGCTTCAAATTTCCTAGAAACAACAAATGATCATTATTGCAAACATATAATACTAATGTATTGGTTAAAAGTATATACATGTTTGTAGACTCTGTAACAGAGAACAGCGTTCCACTTTGATCCGGTTTAACGTTTATTCAAGGTGACATCATCTTATAGTAAGTTAAAATAACGACGATAGTTAAAATCTCTCATGTTGTGGAATTTGCATGCATTGAAATGAGAGATTTGCATCACGAGAGAGAGTCTGTTCACAGCTCACCCGTTTTCCTTCTTCAGTCGGTTGAATTTGTCAAAGAGTCTGTCGTTCTTCACGTGCATGGGCGCGCTCGGGACAAACCAGGCCGCCACAAATTTACAGATGACCACAACGTGCTGCGAGCGGGGAAAACAAAACAAAACAACGTTCTAAAATCAAAGGAACACGACAAACGCGGTGAGTCGCGCTTTGCCGTCTCGCGAGATAAAAGTCTGAGTTTGTTTTTTTTTTTACCCACCTCGAAAAGGATGACAAACGCAAAGCGCACAGCTAAAATCAACCAGAACTGTGGGGTTAAGCTGTAGTCCCCGTCACTCCTGTAGTCTTTGTAGCTGTGAAGGGAGAAAACGCATCAACTCCCCGTGGAAGACAACACTCCAGCAGCTCATCGAGAAAGACATCGTAGTTTACACGGAAACACACACATCAGCTGTCCAACTCTTTCTCATAACTATGTGGTGGAATGAGCTACCCGCCGTCGTCAGGACGGCAGAGACGCTCGCCACCTTCCGCAAGAGACTCAAGACGCATTTGTTCAGAGTTCACCTAGACTCTGCATAACTTTGCACTTTGTATTGTATTTGTATTTTGACATTTGTACTTTTTGCACTTGTTGTTGCTCTTATATTGCACTTCCCTGCTCTTATGCAGGCATCCTAGCAGTGGGAATATTTTGCTATTCCCCTGCATTTTGGAATTGTTTTTGCCTTTTTTTGCACTTTTTACTTCCCTGCTCTTATGCAGTCATCCTAGCAGTGGAAATATTTTGCTATTGCCCTGCACTTTGGAATGCTGGAAGACCTGCTCTATTCATGTCTTTATTTTCATCAGAAATATATTGCTGTCTATTTCTAACAAATGTACTTGTAAGTCGCTTTGGATAAAAGCGTCTGCTAAATGCCCTAAATGTAAATGTAAATGTAATGACAGTACTGCTGGTACTGCTGGTGTGAGTGACAGTACTGCTGCTGTGAGTGACAGTACTGCTGGTGTGAGTGACAGTACTGCTGGTACTGCTGGTGTGAGTGACAGTACTGCTGGTGTGAGTGACAGTACTGCTGCCTGCTGCTCCCCCGAGCCGGGGGTCGCACATTGTACTGACGATCATATACAAGGTTTTATTATTGAAACATAAATAACATGGACATACGGCCTTGACTGGTCCGTCCATTTGGGACTCTTCCCGAATCTCCCGGTGGCCAGTCTGCCCCTGAGAGACGAGAGACCAGTCTGAGAGAGACCAGTCTGCCCCTGAGAGACGAGAGACCAGTCTGAGAGAGACCAGTCTGTCCCTGAGAGACAGCGTCGAGAGACCAGCCGTCTGAGAGAGACCAGTCTGAGAGAGACCAGTCTGTCCCTGAGAGACGAGAGACCAGTCTGAGAGAGACCAGTCTGAGAGAGACCAGTCTGTCCCTGAGGATCTCGCTGGGCCACTTGGTTATTTCTTTGGTTTCATTTTTATTTGGCTGGGATTGTTTATATTTTGCGTCGCATCGGCCCCAATTGTCGGGAAAACTCCATGAAACCAGTAGGCTTATAAGATAATTACAAATATGGAGATATTTCATAGTGTAGGCCTACATTTGAACTAATAGAAAGTTGAATTGTTACAGTCTGCCAAATAGGCCTACATGTTTTCTTTTTATTCCTGTATTCCTTTTTTTTCTATAATGTAAAGTGTCTAAGTAGGCCTACCTATAAAAACGCTATAAATTAAATGTATTATTATTATTATTATTATTATTATTATTATTATTGCTATTGTTATTATTACTATTATTATCATTAAAACATTTAAATGCCCTGTTATTATGAACAGGGCATTCATCAATAATAAGACAACAATATTTGAAACTGGTCTGTAATATCATAATGGTCTGTAATAACTATCATAATGGTCTGTAATAACTATCATAATGGTCTGTAATAA
>OMNR01097839.1:0-15270 GCA_900303205.1 Mora moro
GTATACAGTGTCCTATACAGTATACTATATCATACTGTACACTGTACTGTATACAGTGTCCTGTACAGCATACAGTATACTGTAGCATACTGTACACTGTACTGTATACAGCGTACAGTATACTGTAGCATCTCTGAGTACATCTCTAGGAAGGGCTGTAGAAGTCTCAGCTTCATGTTCCCCTCACAGCCATCACTTGATAATAAATGGGCCTAAAGGCCTCAACATGCTTCTGCGTGGTTTGTCTGAATCCTATGCGCACACGCCAGTGCGCCAGTGCGCACACAACAGTTTTCAATTCATACTTCTGCGCAACCGACGCAACGTGTCATAACACCACATGTACATTAGAGGGCGATTTATCAACCAACTGTACAACAAGGTGTCTTTACACCAAATGTACACTAGAGGGTGACATATCAACCAACTATACAACCCAATCTGTGGATAATAGATCGCAAAATACAAAGTCACCCCCTTTTTCAAACGGTAACTGGTGAACACAACTCCTGTATTTTGTATACTATTGGAGTGCAACAAACTTTTCAAAGGTAGAACAATTCAACAAAATCAATGTTTATTAGAATCAAAGCTAAGCTCGTCAATTCACCAATCAGTGGTACACAACATCTTTGATTAGATGGACATGTATGCAACATGTATGGGCTCTGCAACCATGTTGCTAGGGGGCGGTGACCATGACAACCACACTCCATCCTGACCCCACTTGGTGATACAGCTTTGTCTCAATAAAGGTGTGTGTGTGTGTGTGTGTGTGTGTGTGTGTGTGTGTGTGTGTAGGTTGTCTTTCTGCCTGGTCACACAGGAAGGCTATGCTTCTCTGGCCTCAGCTCTGAGCTCCAACCCCTCCCATCTGAGAGAGCTGGACCTGAGCTACAATCACCCAGGAGACTCAGGAGTTAGGCTGCTCTCTGTTGGACTGGAGGATCCACGCTGGAGACTGGACACTCTCAGGTATGGAGAGGACAGCTCACCACTCAGTGACAATGTCTCCTACAAGGATTCAACCGCCTGCTAGATGAAGTGGTTTCAAAACGCAGCTGTAACTCATGTTGTGTAGAAAGTGACGATACAGCAGATTATGAATGTGAGCGTTTCCATGTTTAAAGACAACATGCTGCTCTCACTGTGTTTCCCCCCAGTGTGGAGCACGGTGGAGTGTGGAGGCTGGAACCACATCTAAAGAAGTGTAAGTGTCTGTTTAGTTGGATTCATCACAACACACACTAACTATTTAGATGGAAAGTCCATCCACACAGCAGTAGGTGACGTCCGTTCAGACCAGTGCGTGGACCGGTGGAGTCTGTAGTCCTGGAGGTGAAGGGGGTGGAGGAGGGCTACACCATCTCTTTCTCCGTAGACCGGTGGAGTCTGTAGTCCTGGAGGTGAAGGGGGTGGAGGAGGCCTGCACCATCTCTTTCTCTGTAGACCGGTGGAGTCTATAGTCCTGGAGGTGAAGGGGGTGGACAGCAGAACAGCAGAGCATGAATGAGAGATATGTTTATATACGCTGCAAGTATACTCCTGTTTAATGCAGGTCCTGATTGGTTGAGAGGTGAAGGGGAGGGGCCTTCAATGACATCATGGGAATTAACAGCGAAGACATAGATTCATGAGAAGTAGAAGGGGGATGTAGTCTTCCTGGTTGAACTTTTGCTTTAGCTACATTCAGTCTAGTCAATGGTCAGTCTAGTCTCAGTCTACTAGTCTCTGGTCAGTCTAGTCTCAGTCTACTGGTCTCTGGTCAGTCTAGTCTCAGTCTACTAGTCTCTGGTCAGTCTAGTCTCAGTCTACTAGTCTCTGGTCAGTCTAGTCTCAGTCTACTAGTCTCTGGTCAGTCTAGTCTCAGTCTACTGCTGAGAACAACGGAGACAGTAACGTACTAGTGAAATGACCTTGTGTGTTCTGCCACAACCAGGGAGTGGAGTACTGAAATAAATGATAATAATCATAATAATAATAATATATTAATAATAATAATCACCAACACAATAATAATAATAATAATAATAATAATAATAATAATAATAATAATAATAATAATAATAATAATAATAATAATAATAATAATAATAATAATAATAATAATAATAATAATAAACCAGTGAGAACAATTATATGACAAACCAACCTCATTTGACAGTTTTTCATTTTTCCAAGCGTTGACTTTTGGCACGTACCGTTGATCCTGGGACACAGGCGGAAGAAAGCTGGGGAGCCGGATAGCAGGATAGCAGGTTAATGAGCAGCGAGTGCTGCTGCTAGCTCGTCTGCCATTGGCTGTCCCTGGACCTGGTGCCGACTGCCGAGTCTGGCAGGCAGTGGCGACACAAAATAACTGGACCGACGGAAAGTAAAGGACGCCCGAAAACTTGGATAACGTCGAGGAAGTGGCTGTTTTTTCTGTGGAAATCTGAATTATATCCATACTTTTCTGTTCTGCGTGCGGGTTTTTTTTTTTAGGTTTCGGATACAACCTTCTGAAAGCCGATGTGGTGACGCGGCTCAACAAGAAGGACGGGAAGCTAGTGTTAGCTGAAGCGCTATCTAAACCCTCGGTTGATACAATCAACATTACACCCGCACTTTGATCAACTATTCGATTTTCTAAACTTGTTGTTTGTCCTTTAGCTTGTAACCACAGCAATCTGTTTGCTTGTATAGACTGCCTACTTTTATTTTATTTTTTTAAATAAATAAAAAAAATAGGACGTTTACATTGTAAACCTGTTTACATTTCTTCGCTAACTTCGACTCTTAACTTAGCCTAGCTGCTACCGAGCTACTGTCGTAGCTTCCATTAGCTAGCCGGTTACTTTAAAATCGTCCAACCTAGAGAATTTGGTTTCAATTAGCCGATTCTAGCATGTCGTTGGTTACAACTGTTCCACGTCGGCTGGCCATATAGCAGAACGGCTGCATGATATGCATTGTTATGCACAGCTAACCTGTTTTTTTGTTTTTGGACGTTATTGGTGCCGGCAAATAAATGGACCTGTTGTAATTTAGAATTTCGCTATGCAGCCATCAGATCACCAGCTTATCTGAAGCTAACTAGCTAACGTTGAGTTAGCCTGCTTCATCGAATCACCAGCGTTATCCGACGCTAGCATGCTAACGTTGAGTTAGCCTGCTAAAACTTGGAATACTGCCCTCTGTTCACTTGTATGTGGGCTCCCTCTGAGGCCTTCTGGACTTCATTCTTCCTCAAGATATCCCTGTGGGACTTTCGGAATCTCCATTGGATTTTTATGTTATTTGACTGACAAGACATTTTGGAAAGTTCATATTTTTTCCTTCAGAGGATCTGGACGTTTTGTTTTGCAACAGCAACTAAAGTGGACGTTACTAAATAGGTAGAACTTCTATACAAAGGTGAGATACTTAACTGATACACAAACACGCGTATTTTATCTTTGGTAAAGTGAATGGCAAATACACATACAATGTATTGTTGGTGAGGCCTATCATCACACCCTAGCAGTAGTCAAGTGGGGCTACTTCTGTCGTCCGACTGTACAAGTAGCTTTGATACATTGGTGCTTGCACCACAATATATGTCGGTGCACTTGCACTACTGCGGGTATAAATTGTCGCTGGGATTACTCAAAAGTCTCGCATTTAAATGGTGTCATTGGTGGTTATGACGTAACTGTCACGGACACGTCTGCGTTTACGTCCCGATAACTTCTTGAGTGGTGGTCAGGCATACGTTTGGCATGTAACCATAGTTTTACCAACTACGGTTATCCATATGTCTTTCTGATCTCTGGGTTGGTATGTCAGTAAGACTAGACATGCCATATGTCAAACCTTTCTATTGATGCCCTGTTGGTTGTGGGTTGCTCCTCCCCCGCATTAACTCGAGTTGATTTGGCTTGATCTCTTTATGGAATTCGGTTTTCTTTTTCCTCCGTTTATATGAATGTACCAATCAAAAATGAACAAACGGTGTACCCCTGGAATTTACATTTCGGAAGAAGACTGAATCTTAATTGGCGTAGTTTGGAGTTTAGGTTTAACAAGGGTTTGTTTTGTTAAACATTGTTTGTTACTAACCCTATTACAGAATATCTTAAGGATTTTTCAACCTGGACCTCATTTCCCATTTTTGAAATCGGTCCAGTATTAAGCGACAACGCAGCGAAACGTCTATATTGTAACCCTTTGGGGCAATTCCGTCGGCCAATGTACGTCTTATAAATGTGCTTGTTTTTGCCAGGCTCAAAGTGTTTGACAACATCATGGAAAGGATCCCTACAGAGAAATACAACTTTTTTTTCTTTACCTTTCGCTTCATCCGGTCTGTTTGTTATTGTATATTTCCAAGAGAGGAAGTGTTGAGTGTCGTCCGCATAGCAGTGGTAGGAGAAGCCAAGTGATGTGATTACAGAGCCTAGGGATCTAGTATATAGGGAGATCAGAAGCGGTCCTAGTACTGAGCCTTGAGGGACACGGTGTCAAGAGAACATGATTTGGACAAGGAGCCATTCCATGTGACCTGATAAGTGCAATTCGTCAGGTAGGATGTGAACCAGGACAGCGCAGAGTCAGTGATGCCGAGTTCAGCAAGAGTGGCGAGGAGGATCTGGTGGTTCAGTGTCGAAAGCCGCAGACAGGTCGAGGAGAATAAGAACCGATGAGAGGGAAGAGGCTCTGGCAGCACAGAGCGACTCACTGTGAGGAGGGCCATCTCAGTGGAGTGTGCAGTCTTGAAGCCTGACTGATGGGGGTCTAGCAGGTTGTTCTGTGAGAGATAGGACAGTTGGTTAGAGATGGCATGTTCCAGGGTTTTAGAAAGGAATGAAAGAAGAGATACCAGTTTGTAGTTGCAGATGTCAGCAGTGTCAAGGGTAGGTTTCTTGAGGAGTGGATTGACTGTAGCAGTCTTGAAGGAAGCTGGAATCAGGCCTGAAGTGAGGGAGAAGGTGATGAAGGAGGTGAGGAACGGCAGGATGTCACTCAAGATGGCTTGGAGAAGGGAGGAGGGGATTGGGTCAAGGGGGCAGGTGGTGGCATGGTTAGACGTAACTATGTCTGTGGACATCTTCATAACCAAGTCTCGCTTGAGGAGGAGTATCGCTCTGAAATCACACGAAATCTGAATTGTCAAAATCAGTGAAATATTCAGCCATGAGGTGAAGATCTTTTAGACACCACTAAGCTACGCTTTCTATTGTTCAACACAACAAACTATTGCCGGTGTTGTGCCGAAAATGGACTGCACCTGACGTGAGTAATGCAAATGCACAGTTTAATGGAATTTACGTTATTGTGCTATACTGAAGGTTAAATATTATTTATCTTATCATTTATCTTAATTTTTGTCTTAAAGGTTGCAGTAAAGTGATGATCATCTTTACTAATGATCATCGTCGTTTCTCTTATTTTTGTGTAAATAAACAATACATAGTCGAGTGTAGTCCTTTTTTGGCACAACACTGGCACTCCTCTCTCCAACTCTCATGTTTCCCCGGTGGTCTTCGTGCAACAACTCAACTCTTACCATTTCGAGATTTAGACACAATACTTAGACACAATAACAAACGGACCGGATCAAGCGAAAGGTAAAGAAAAAAATTGTATTTCTCTGGAGGGATCCTTCCCATAATGTTGTCAGAAACTTAGAATAACAATCTGAGCCTGTCAGTGGCAAAACAAGCACTTTTAGAGGATGTACATTGATGGACGGAATTGCCCCAAAGCGTTACAATACAGATGTTTTGCGGCTTTGTTGGTGCTCAGTACTGGACCAATTGTTGTCCACATTAGTCAGTTAGACCCAAAATGACCCAAAAAAATGGGGCCCAGGTTGAAAAATCCTGAAGTTATCCTTTAAGTTGAGTACTAAACATAACAGTGTTTTTTGGCATCCACAATATTTTTTTGCATGTAGCCTAGGTATAAATCCAGGTGTGTGTAAAATTGAAATCCACCTTGCTTGATTGTAGCAAGCCCTAAGCCGATGATGAGAAGTTGGTGTGTAATTCCACAGCCTCTCTGTCTACGCATTTTTCAGGCACTGCAGTTATTGCCCAAATCTTTGACTAATGCAACTATATAGGCCTCTAAGCATTTATGTATTAAAGGGAAACTCTTGCATAGAAGTTATTGCTTCTATGCTGGCTCGTGTTATTGCATCTTATTCATACTTAGATTGAAACCCAGTCCTAATGGAGAGAAATAAACACAATTATATTCTGAGTAATATTTTTGCAAAGGGTATGCTAGGGCGTAGCTATTCTTTTCAAATAGTTAAGAAATGACCCATTTGTGTGATGTGCTGACAGCGAAATGTATCCTTTTTTCTTTTGTTCTTCTCTTCACCTTCACCTGCCTCTCTTCTCGTCGTCTGTGGCCCCATGTCTTGTTCCTGAACCCGGCATGTGTGTAGATGATGTGCGAAGTGATGCCCACTATCAGCGAGTCAGAGGGGCCCGGCGGGGGTGGCCGGGGCTCTGGCTCTCCCTTGCAGTCGGACTCGGAGGGCCACTTTGAGTCCCTGATGGTGTCCATGCTTGAGGAGAGGGATCGTCTCCTGGACACCCTGAGGGAGTCCCAGGAAAACCTGGGCCTGACACAGGGCAAGCTGCATGAAGTGAGCCATGAGAGGGATTCGCTGCAGAGGCAGCTCAACACTGCGCTGCCACAGGTAAGCAAGAGGGTCCTTGTTTTCTCACATTTCTTGAGAGAAAACTTTATAAAAACCATCAAATATACACGTTTTCTCGACCTTATTATGTAATGTTGTATATCAACAGTTATTTTGAATTATTTAAAGAGAGAGACGTTAGAAGTCGTCTTCTAACTCGTAGTAGAAATACAAGACAAAAGAAACAAGACTAGGTTGAAACCTAGTATGTGGCTGGACCGTATACTGGCCAATGGGGAAACACCAGAACTTTACCGGCCAATGGTGTAACTCTATCACTCCTACCGGCCAATGGTGTAACTCTGTCACTCAGTCAGTGACAGACTTTCGCATTTCTAGGGCTGGCCTCACCTGCTGTGGCCCAGCCAGGATCAGCAAACATTTTAGGCACATACTTTGAAAGTATCTGAATTTAATTACTAGAATTATGCATAGCAGATATGTGACTGATGCACTATGGGCAAGTGCATACTTGTTACAAAATATATATAAGTAAGCCTATGTAAAAGTGAAGATTTTCTTAGTTTTTCAGTATGAGTGTAAAATGTTAATACAAAATGGTTGAGAGTCTGCAGTTGGCCATGGCAATTAAACAAATAGGCATATTGGTATCCTATAGGATATTATAGATCTCAAGTATGCAGTTAGAGGTAACATACGCCTATTGAACCTTGCCAACAGGGCTGATTCTGGTATTTTGCTTTTCAGGGGTTTTATCACAATCCATAACATTTTCTAATACTCAAATACATTGTTACAGTAAAGGTTTAGGGCCTAGCTGTAATTACATTAATTTTGATATTGGGAATCGTATGTAACATTTGTGCATCTCTTTCTCTTTCACCACTAGGCTAATGGCTCATGTTTCTCTCCCCTACGTATAATGTTTAAAATAGTTTCCTGTCTTTAATGATGCATTAGAATTTCAGTGATCAATAACATTTTCTGGCTTCTTAAGTTGAGTTGTGGAGCTAATGCTCTGGCACCTGGGAATTTACGTCAGTGGAAGGATCACAAAAGGCGAAAAACAAAAAAAATTCCTGAACCAACCCTTTAATATATAAAGTCTGATGGCAGACGAGCTCAAATCTGTGTGAACGGGTCTTTTCACTTTATTTCACTTCATATTTGTTTCGAACATTCATGTTGCTGGAAGTGGGGATCTTTAAGCGTAAACTGGGCTGGACTGCTGTGTGCATGCAATTGTGTGTATGGGAGTATAGTGGAGCTGTCACCCGAGCCTCTGGCTGGTGCCAAACCTCATTGATCTTGGTCCTTGGCGTTGGTCTTTGTGTTTCTGATAATTCTGCATGTATGTAAAACTTATTTAACCAATCCGTTTTACCCCCAGTGATCTAGAACACTTACCTAGGGTAGATTCCATGTAAGGGAGAGGATCTTCTGCTTACGACTATCACAGCAAGACTTTCTGACTTACTGCTTTCCCGCCATTAACTTATCTTAAGAATTTCTTAAGTTAACTAATTGATTAACAATGTTGTAGTGTTTTTTTGTGTTTTGGAATTTTACTTAAGTGAACCCCCTGTTTCAGCTCAAATTGAAAGACGGGGGGGGGCGACTTATCCCCACAGTTACGACCCATGCCAACTTTATGATCCTTTTTAAATAAATTTTTAAAGCTAGTACCGTTGTTGTGTATGAGCGTTGTAATGAGCGATGTTGTATATGAAATGCGCCACACACCGTGGCGTTATACTATAAGTGTCTGAGAAGCTTAACCCTCTCTTGGACGCGGCCATCAACATCAACTGCTGCCCAGACGGAGCTTCACACATCCCCACACACCGTGGCTTTAGCGTTCCAGAGTGGCATATTTGCACATGACGGCTTCTTTAAACGTTGGCAGTTTCCGGTTGTATGCAGCATATCGTCCCAAATACAAGCTGCTAATGTTGTTGTTTGATAACTTGGTACAATGCATCTCAGAACACACACACACACGCACTTTGTCTTCATGGCTTTTTGTGTGTGGTGATGTAATACCAATATAGAGATTGTTGCCTAACAAATCACCTGTTTGGTCTAATTTGATTGCACAATAACACCAAAAACCCTTTAAACACCATTCAAGATGCAGAGATTCAGCAGCAATTGACTGTAAATGCCCCATGTTTCAGAGTCATTACAGTGGTAGTCTTGACCCAATGCATTGCTTTTACCAGTCTAGCTCCCTTGCTTGCGTTTGCCGTCAGATTCGTCTTAGCAGCCAGCCATTGGTCCATCAAGCTTCCCGTCCAGCCCTTCAAACCAATCCGCCCAAGCGTCACAGCTCAAGCGTCACCCGATTGGCCTTCCCAAATTGTTAAGGTCTTCCTCTACTATTGTTACAGTCTTCCTCTACAATGCACAATGAAAGTGTCACAAGAGACTGGAAATCGAGGCTATTACAGTGGTATAAACACACTATACCATGAGCTTTGTAAGACAATTAACATTGAGTTGCTGCTGCACAATTACAGAAAAAAAACTGCAGATGTCGCTTCCCACATTTTCACAGGATGAATACTGATAAAAGTGTCAATGCCTTTCTAATTATATGACAAACAATGAATATAGAGATGAGGAAATGGAGATCCCTTGGTTCGAAAAGTAAATGGGAAGCAGTATTAGAAGTCTTACAAGACATGCTAGCCAACACAGACTCTTTTTTTTATTTTTATGCTAGTCATTTTCTCCTAGAATTTCCTTCAGCTTTTTCTTGTTTTTTTGCGCCAAGATGCACATGGCTCTTTGATTAAAGTTTGACTGTGACACATAACACAGACACATGTGACGCTGTTGGTATGCTGGGTATTGGAAAAGAGATGGAGTCAGGTGCAATGTATTGGCAGAGCATCTTTCAAGATTATAAGATTAGTATTTCAGCTCTGTAGGTTTTTAGAAACATGGATACTATCCTGGAAATTAACAAGGAGGCATGTTTACTCTTAAACCTTCATAGTCATTGAATTTGTCTCATTTGAAATTTCAACCTTTTTGCAAATTTGGAAACTGTGATATCGATCTGGGGGAAATAAGACAAGCACATTTTGGCAGGGTGTTTTTGTGAGGCGAGTGTTGTGGTAGCCTATACAGAGAGGGAGAGTTGAGGGGTGGGGGGTGTGGAAAAACAGGGAGACAAAGGCAGACTTGTTCTAAGTTGTAAACTGATGTCAGCATAGGGCTAATGTTGTTTTACACCAGATGTGAATTAAAGTAGCACTTTAAAGGGTGGCAGAGACAAAGTTGTGGACACATGGCCAGGGTAGTGTCACAGAAATGTCACTCGCTGTGCCCCAAAGCTCGGCTCAAGGCGGACGGCCCCGCAAGCAAGTGGTTATTATTTGGAAATTTGCACATTAGTAGGCCATAAAATCATTGTCATCATTAATTGTTGACTCAAAATATTGCGGTACAACAATCCACGACCCTCAAGGTTA
Source organism: Mora moro (assembly GCA_900303205.1). Taxonomy (NCBI): domain Eukaryota; kingdom Metazoa; phylum Chordata; class Actinopteri; order Gadiformes; family Moridae; genus Mora; species Mora moro. Next base: position 10,114 of record OMNR01097839.1, read on the forward strand.
ACTATTTCAGAAATGGATGCAATTGTTGTAAGAAGTGACAACCGCCCCTTTAGCTAGCTAATGTTCTGGCTGAGAATAAAGTAGGTTAACTAATAAGCTTAATTAACGGATTCACACATGCAAACAGTGTGTTTGCATATGTGTGTGAATGGAAGTCCTTTTTCATATTGGAACTAAATAATATTCTATTATTAACCTCATTATTACCCAATTATGTTTGACTCGCAGGCAATCACGTTTCCATGCTCTATTCCCGTGCCTGTTTATGTATGGAAAGCTCTTTTACAGGCGCTATTGCCTTGTAAAAATTCCAAATTTTGACTTTCCCTTACACTGGCTCCTGTTGTGCCAGTGAAAGCCTGCCTGGTCTATCCCATCTAGAGGTACTGGAAACCGTTGAATTCCTTTCTTGACTGCTGGCAACATATTGGTGTAAGTGGTTTAAAGTGGACAGAACAGTGGAGGTGGTAGGTGCCTATGACTAATGTTGTCTCTTCCTGTTTTGTCTGAATTTGCCCTGCAGGCTAATTAGTTTTTCACTGCAAACCCTCCTCCAGGACAACAGAGGCCTTCTGCTGTGGTGTCAGGTTTCAGCACGCGCCACCAGCGTTTAAGAATGACTAAAGTGCGATCAAAGCCTATCTGGTCTCCCAACTGCAAATACAGCAGTGCAGGAGTGTCTTCTAATGTGGTGGTGTGCTGGGTGGTGTTTGATCATGGGATCAATTGTGTTTCTCTCGCCATAGAGAAAAGGTTAACAGATTGTGTCATCATCGTTTCGAAAGCTTCTATCTTACTCCCAACAATTGTGGCGAGGAATTATTCTTCGCTGGTCTCCAAATGCATTCAAAGCCAGAAAGACAAAAAATATAGGATATAACAATGATCTGAAAGCATTTGAAATGACCCCTCTCAAATCCTCTTTCTTTAGTGTGTTTTTGTTTTTTTGCAGTAGCATATACAAGATGAAAAAGGCTTAGGGCTGTGTTATCCCTGGAGCCATTGTGGTTGTGTTCATCCATGGTTTGATGAACTGTTTCTTTAAGAGGTTGGCACACATATCCGTGTCCCCTTCCCTTAATCCCCCATTCCCTGTTTGTTGGCTTATAGGGCAGCCCAGACCTCATCTACCCAATGTGTCACTCAGCTAAACTCACTGGTTGTGACACCACCACACTCACACGCGCAGAAACACACAAACACACTATGTAGGTAATCATTATGTTGGAATTTCTGTTTATTTCATGGCAGCAACCAATTATTATTTTCATTATTCACTTTATCAAATTTATTTTCTTTGATTAATCATAAATGTCATATACTCATAATGGCAAATACATACATTCTGAAATCTACACCAAGTACTTGGATTTCTGAAGTTATATGCTGCAAGTGTTGGGTATTTTTTAGTTGTTAAATGAGGATTCATCTATTCAAAACAAAAAGCGTAAATGTTCACTGATTGAATTAATTGGTCTCATTGATAATGTCCTTATCAATGAATGTTGAGATTTGATTTAGTAGGTGGGGTACTCCCCCTCTTATATACTCCCCCTCTAAATCAAATCAAATCTGTTGTCTGTTTTTAATCTGACTATTGCACACAGTAGGGCTAAACATATGTTTATCAGAACTGTCCAAAGAACCTAAACTCTTGGCGAGCACTAGTGTAGTGCTCAGGATAACTATTTTTGTAGTTTAATAGTTTGTGTATGTGTTTACAACTGTTGTTAACCTTAACTGCTAGAAATATTTGGTGTTGATCCTTGCATTACCATGGGTTTGATTATACAACAGGGAACACAGAAAGTAACCGATGGGGGTAGTGATTTTAGTGTTGATGTTACATGGTTTACTTGTTATTATATACCACGTCATGACAGATGGCATCTGTTCTGCAGCCACTCTCAATTTTATTTTTAAAAATTATTATTATTTGAAAGTTCAAATGAAGAACTATAGAGTTTCATTCCGTAATTGCCATGTAAGTATCCGCTTTTCAGCCCATTAATTGGGAGCTCTATTGTGACCACAGAAACTGTTGTGGTTTGGGTCCGAATCCACTACATGTGAATCCTATTCATTGAATGTAAAAGTTTGTGATAGGCTCTCCGCCCCACCATTAAACTTTCCAAATGATATGCTATGCCAAGAGGCTCCTAACTGTGTATCCCACCTACACACACACACACGCAGTGCCCTGGGTTTCACTCTATATTCATTCATATCATGGAGACTAGACTCGAGAGAAGAAAAGCTCATTTAGCGTCACAATCAGTGGGAAAGAAAAGGCTTCAGGCTGCCGTACCACTCAACCTCAGTCTCTGCTCTGGAATGTAGGAGCTCGGGCCACACTGTAATTACCTCAGAGCCTGCCTCTTCTCGTCCCTTATTGGTTAAAGGGCCTTGACCCTAGCCAATCTCCCTCTTTTCTGCTTCTCTGGCGTAGCGGAGTAGGTGCCAGTCACAGAAGAAGCTGAGAGGCCTCGGTAAAGGGTAGAGAGAATACAGACTGAAAAGGAGAATCCCTTCCGGAAGCGTCCCCCTCCTCCTTTAACAAACGCAAGGCCTCACCACTCCTTCAAGACATATAAAAAATAACCGGCACATTCTGAAGGCTCAATCATGCGTTTCATTTCTGAACGCAAAATGTGGGCGTGCCGTAAAATATGCACCAATAGCAGTTATTTAACTGTCAGTAGTTTAATGACAGTGGAAGCTCTAGTTTGATCCCCCAACCATGTTTTATTCTTTCTCTCTCAACTCATGTTTGGCCAACAAACTTGGATTATATATGTGTGTGTGTTGTGTGTTGTGTTGTGTTGTGATGGTTTCCCTGAACTGAGTGTGTGAACTGCTGTTAACTGGGACTGCACTTCTTTCAAGATGGAACTGGGTGGAGTCGCACTAGGCAACATGCACATGTGTTCCAGGGGCTGAGCTAAGCAAATATGAAGTATGTGTAGAGCACAGACATGAAGGAGAGGTTGGTCCATCTGTGGCAGACTCCTGAGTTTGGGCTTTGGTATTGCAGGAGAGCATTCTGAACGTAATAATAATAATAATACATTCAATTTATATAGTGCTTTTTAAGAAACTCAAAGACACTTTACACCATAAATGTAGAAACACACATTAATGTAACTGCATCTATTTTCCAACCTTTTAGATTTGTGTTGCCCATTAAGGCCATTGTTGCGTGTTGTTAAAGGTCCAGCTCTCATTCTATTACTTTAGGGTTAGGATTGTAGAAAAATGTTTAGGCCCGGTCACACAAGGTTATAACATGGGCAGTGAAGTGTTTAACATAGTTGTTATCAGGGATGAGGAATGTTACTGATCGTTTGCTTTATCGCTAGGAGTTTGTGGGCAGCCTGGTTAACTTCATAAGGAATCCTTCATGTTAAATGCTAAATGTGTAAAAAAGATCACCAAGCAGCAACCCTGTAATGTAATGTAATGCAGTATGTGTTCTTAATGCAGATAACGGAGTGAATGTGATTTCCAATTGACGTCATTGTTAATTTTTCCAGATCCCAAAAGGAAACAAACTTTATTTGTTTTGTCGATTTCTGTTTTCAGGAATTTGCTGCGCTGACCAAGGAGGTGAACCTGTGTCGGGAACATCTACTAGAGAAGGAGGAGGAGATCGCTGAGCTGAAGGCTGAGAGGAACAACACACGGGTCAGTGGTAACCTACACCATCTCCCCTAACACTGGGCTTCAGGCCACAGGGACTACAGCCTTGCCGATGACCCAGAGATGATCACACGCCTCTAGACAAGCCACACATCATCTGGTGCATGAGGACAATGTCACTATCCCCACTCTTTGACTATTGCAGCGAATTAAATGTTGTTTCAATTGTTTTCCTGAAGCCTGAAGCATGTACACCCAGAGAAACAATGTGTGTACATGGTTCCTGGAGGGGAAACGTCAAAGAGTTTGGGTGTTGGGTGTATGAACAAAGCAAATGGTAAAGGAGAGTGGCTGTTGTGTAGGTTGGGGAGGTTAATTAGCAATACGCAGTGCATTAGGAAGGGGGGCACGTCTGTAGAAGAGATTGACCACGACTGGATTGGGAAGAGGGTCATAAGGCACGGCTGCAGTACCTTGTTTCTTGACTGCAGTCACAATAAAAAAACGACAAACTAACAGAAGACCTTTCAGTTTGGAATAGGAATGGTGCTGTCCCAATTTAATTCAAACAAAGGCGGTGGTCAAGTCATGAAGATTATACAATTGATATATTATTAATGTGATACATTTTAGTTACTGTTAATTGAATTATACTCTGCAATGGGCAAAGTCATACCTGAGTTCATCTACATACCCAATCTAACAACATAGTCACCATACTCAAACTAATTATGCAGATCTTGAATTATACTGTGCCCCTTAATTTAGCCACAGGTCTCAAATGTCACGGGGGCGCCTGAAATTCCCTCTTCCCCTTGGAGAGCAGCCCATTTTGCAGCAAAAAAGATGTCAATGCTATAACAAGTAAAAACAATGCTGCCAAAAAAGGTTTTGAGTTGTGTTTCAAGTGAATGCCTGCTGCGTTTTCCAGCTCTTGCTAGAGCATCTGGAGTGCCTGGTGTCCCGCCACGAGCGCAGTCTGAGGATGACGGTGGTGAAGAGACAGGCCCAGTCTCCGGCCGGCGTCTCCAGTGAGGTGGAGGTCCTCAAAGCCCTCAAGTCCCTCTTCGAACACCACAAAGCCCTGGACGAGAAGGTAGGGGGATTGAAATGCATTGACGCATTTCTCGGGTTTGCCTTTGTGGTTGAATTGGTGACGAGGTGTGAGGATAGCCATGGGTGGAATATGCACGCTTCTGTTTGTTTGTGCAGGGATGGCAGTACAGACAAGTGTACCACAGGGCGACACGCGGTGCACACGTTGGACATGCTTTGTTGGTTGTAGAACCTGTTCTTGAGCAGTGTCCTTGTTTTGTCTTGTGTTGCAGGTAAGGGAGAGACTACGTGTGGCCTTGGAGAGATGTAGCGCATTAGAAGAACAGCTCACCATGTCACACAAAGAAGTAAGTGCACACACGAAATGCATACACACATTTTGGTACACATTAAAGTACACGCTGCGGATGTCCAAGTTCCGGCATGTCTACACACAAGCAAAGAGCTGCACTGTCATGCATG
>OMNR01097847.1:0-11300 GCA_900303205.1 Mora moro
ATTCCCTTTTATCCGTCCCGTTTTCTAACATACAGATGTAGTATTGAACAGTATTGAGATGTCAGGGTAGAATGAGAGATCAGCAAAAGTCTGCTTGATTAAATAAACGGGCCGTATCTGATCGACGTCCCTCGTTTCATATAGAAATTATTCGAAGCTAACGTTGCGTCGCTAATGCTAGTATAGCTAGCTGGCTAGCTAAAGGAGAAGTGTCACAAAGATAAAGTTATTGGTTTCACAATTCCACTTATTAGCAAATACGGTCGCCATGGCAGATGTTGACAAACTCAACATAGACAGTATCATCCAGCGCCTTCTAGATGGTAAGGACGTCCTGGGTCTCCAACACGGAGATGTCTTTCCGCATGCTAGCAGTGTCTGCGCATGTTTATCAACACGCTGAAAGCTAACCGCTATCTCAGCCCATCCGACTTGAGGTCGGCTGTGTGCGGCGGTGTTAATGTTGATTTAGCAGTGTAAAATGACTTGACATTATGTATGTGTCCCTGTTATCGTTCATCGTGATAAACATACCTGGTGACCGTGTGTTTCCTCAGTCAGAGGAGCTAAACCTGGGAAGAACGTGCAGCTGCAGGAGAATGAGATCCGTGGATTGTGCCTCAAATCCAGGGAGATATTCCTCAGCCAGCCAATTCTCCTGGAACTCGAAGCCCCTTTGAAGATCTGTGGTAAAGTGTGTTTGTGTGTCTTTGTGTCATACTTGCCAACCATGAGCCCGAAACCACCACTGGGGGTCTGGGGTCTATCCCCAGAACAGAAATCAATGTCACAGACTTGATTACATTTTTATGGGTGTCGATCACAAAATAAGAATGAGACAGAAATTTAGTTAGAAAAAATACTGAAAAAGTCCATTGACATTCATTGAAAATACTATTTTCTCTTTTTACTTCTTAACTTGCTGTATTCTGTAGGCGTCTCATTGCGTTATGATTGGATTAGTAACTTCATGAACTATAGACCACTTGTCAGACCACGTCACACTGACATCACCAGGCATATGTCTTCATTACTATAAAGCCTTCTATTTGGTTGTATGCATGAAGTAATTTGTATGCTTTCAATTTTTCCCTGGTGTAAACGCTTGGCGTGTCAATAAAATAAGTAATAAATATCTGGCCATTGTAGGCATGGCCATTTGGTGGGATCCTTTAGCCACAGAACGGGAGCCAGTGCATAAGGATCTGTTAACTAGGGTGATCAGCTTAATTACACCACACCACACGGCCTGTAGCCGCCTCTTACAGTGTTCCACAGAATGACCAGTGGGTTCTGTTTGTTGACGGGGGAGTGCTTTGCTTCAAAGCCGGTTGGTATACAACGCTAGACACACTGGGACTCGTGCCGGTGATCGCATCTTTAGTTCACGTGTCCCATCGCTAATAAAGCAAGTATAATATTTTAATTGTGGTGAAAACGAGGACAATTTTGTAGTGAATGTTGAATACCGGGACATTTTAGTGTATTACAGATATTTGTTGGGACACCCAGTATGAAACCTGGACAATCCCAGACAAACCGGGACATCTGGTCACCCTACTGTTAACGATACCCCATTGTCTGATGTCAATGGCAGCATAAATGTGCCTATCCCCGAGTTACAAGTTGTTGTAATATCGAGACAACATTTAAATAATGAAACAACGAAATAGTCACATGTAAAAAGTAGTTTTTTTGCTAGCTCATTTTCTTCTTTTGCGTTGTCTTGTGAGCAGTCAGGGTCTTTTGCAACCAGCGTTGTGATGACACGTGTGACATTGTCAATGTTTGTATACAAATACTTGGTGTATTAGCCTACACACAACAATCCCCATCTCACCGCCTTGCATTATGATTGGATAGTTCAGCTTCATATCACAGACAATCCCCCTTAACCAGCCACGTAGATGCACGCAGCAGATTAAAAAACAATTAAAAATACAGATATTCTCCTAATTTGGGAGAACTGCGGGAGAATGTTGTCTCCAGGTGACTACTGGAAGAGGACGGTGAAAACCGGGACTCTCATGGGAAAATTGGGAGGGTTGGCAAGTATGGTCTGTATGTATCCAAACCATTATGCGGTGTCACCAGGTGAAACAGAACCCCAATGTACAATGTTTGGCTTTTAGATTATTTCTTAATTAGCTGTAACCCACAAATCTGAATGTATAGAGTCTAATGGTACTACGCCATTTTCACCAACTAGTCATATCATACATCATACAATTAGTCGTCGTATCCTGGTGACATTAAAGCTGTTTGTTTCAGTAATTACAAATATGAAACCCAATTTTAAAATTTCAGGAAGGTTCTTCCAGGCAACTGCTTACCTCACAATGCAAGTAATAGTCTGAATATTGTGTCATCAGTATTGATTTGTTTTGCTCTGCAGGTGACATCCATGGGCAATACTATGACCTGCTTCGCCTCTTTGAGTACGGGGGCTTCCCTCCGGAGAGCAACTACCTTTTTCTGGGAGACTATGTGGACCGAGGGAAGCAGTCCCTGGAGACCATCTGTCTGCTGCTGGCCTACAAGATCAAATACCCAGAGAACTTCTTCCTGCTCAGGGGCAATCACGAGTGCGCCTCCATCAACAGAATATATGGTTTCTACGACGAGTGTGGGTCTTTTATAAAATGAACCATACCTGAGCTGACAGTTAACGTGCAACATTTTTGTTTATTTATTAACTTGTATATATATTTAAAGGTGATATATGTAACAATGACACCGAATGCAGAAATCCTTCTGGGCTCTAAGCTGTGTCCATCTTTCAAATGCAAGTCATAGATTTACCTGTGTTTTAGCACGGCTGTGGTCATGGAGCATTTTCAAAAGCTGACAAGGTTTTCAGTTGGTCCAGTTTGTGTGCTTGCTTCCATGGCTGCAGCACGCTGTGTTTGTGTACCAATTTGTCTTATATGGGCACCTGGGGTGTCAAAATGGGAACCGGACGCAGTCAACTCTGAGAATAGTGAATCACACAGACCAAAACAAAAACAGGCGTTTCCTTCCTCTCTGATGACATCATGGTCATTTTATGATTTTGTACAGTACATTTCTTACGTTTAGCACCTTGAACTTGTATTAGTAATAGAAGTATTATGTCTTTTTCAAAAGAGGTAAATTATATAAACTATAATGGGAAGTAGCTTTTTTTGTGAATATTAGAGGAATAAGCAATACTAGTGCAAATTGGAAACAAATATATTTTGAAAAGGTTAAACTGTCCAATCAAGTGATACTTGGTCCTCTAATATTTATGTTGGTGTATCTCAACAAAACGAAAAGGAAAGCTCAATTGTGATTCAAACTTTTTTATGTTGCAGGTAAAAGGAGGTACAACATCAAACTTTGGAAAACCTTCACAGATTGTTTTAACTGCCTCCCAATTGCAGCTATTGTGGATGAGAAAATCTTTTGCTGCCATGGAGGTGGGTTTCTGTTGATGAATTTAGACTTGTTCACACAGTCCAAATCAGCAGCTCTTCCATTCTTTCAGTTAACATCAACCGTTGTAGGCTGATCGTGGGCCTCAGTCAAACATGATGGACCTTGTAGGTGGACCTTGTAGCTGTTTATTCATAGTTTCTGCATCAATGCCTTTTAGGGCTGTCACCAGACCTGCAGTCCATGGAGCAGATAAGGCGTGTAATGCGTCCCACCGACGTGCCGGACCAGGGCCTGCTCTGCGACCTGCTGTGGTCCGACCCAGACAAAGATGTTATGGGCTGGGGGGAAAACGACAGGGGCGTGTCCTTTACATTTGGGTCAGAGGTCGTGGCCAAGTTCTTGCACAAGCATGACCTAGACCTGATTTGCCGTGCCCATCAGGTAAAGATATATGGTTGATGTCCTTTCTTTGACGAAGTACAATGTGCAGATAGCTTGGCAGAGTTAAATGATAGTCCCAGAGCAGTATCAGAAGGTTGCCAGGAGTGATGGAACGTTTGGATTTACTGGGCACACAGTCCTTGTGAACGAAGCTTGATAAAACACCTGACATTGGATTTCTAATGATAGATTTTCTAGGCAGAAATTGGCTTTGGATTAAAGCATCTGTTTACTAAATGGTAAAATAGTAATAGTAGAAGAGGCTAAATGGCGTTACTAGGCAGGGAGCTCGGTGCACAGTTGAGGTATAGGTTGTTCAAATGGGTCTCCAGACTCAACACATGTAACTGAATGTTGCTTTAGCGCACAACAAAGATACATGTCACTGGCTGTAGCATAGGGAAGAGACGAGAGTCATGGCGTGTACACATGGGAACCTTTTGGTCATGGTGACTCAATTTTAATTATTGTCATAGTCCAGGCAAATATGGATTTTCCATTGACTTTTTCCTGTTTGTTTTCTTTAGGTGGTTGAAGATGGCTATGAGTTTTTTGCCAAGAGGCAACTTGTGACTCTGTTCTCGGCTCCCAACTACTGTGGGGAGTTTGACAATGCAGGGGCTATGATGAGTGTGGATGAGACCCTAATGTGTTCCTTTCAGGTGAGATCTTTGTCTGCATACATCCTGACCGCCTAAAGGCCCTTGCATCCAAAGTGTAAAACTCCTGGGTGTGTGTCCCTCTATCACATCGACAACACAGCTACTGAATCTAGTGTGTTTAGTTTGTGTTCATACATATCATCATATCACATATTACACTTTTTTTTAAATTTGTTGAAACATGATTCATTGCACAAAGCTTTAATGAGATGAGTCAGGATAGCCTGTGATGGTACATAAGAATCGCATTACTCAAATTTTGATCAACATTTCTATCTGCTCAATCAAGCCCTTAAAACTGATCCTATAGGCCCTTTTCGCGCAGCGTCACAGAATAGCAGAAGTACATGGCACTGTATTTCATAGTGGTTTTCGCAGATCACTATCTACTTTCAGTTGTGTTTACTAATTCCCTCCACTTCCAATTAGATTTAAATTTGAAGTGCACCCTTTTTGCAAGAAAGATATGTGGTGATATATCTGCTTCTGAAGGGCATGTGCACAAGCTCGGACATAATGGAGACCACATCTCAGCCCTGCAAGCACATTTCAACAAATCCTTTTCTCTTGATGACAATACAAAATATGACGAGAGCCCTTCTGATCACTGCCACATTCAGCTCAGAGGAGGGGGAGCAGTAGGCCTACATAGAGCTTACATCGGACTCTGCAATGAGGCTGCACTTTGACAGGTTTTGCCAGGGAAAGCAAACACACCAAAAAACACATTGATATGTGAAACAGGAATACCCTGTGACAATCTCAATCTGAGGTGTCCACAAATTACGTGAATAAACAAACAAACAAACAAAACTGACTATTGCATGTATTGCCAGTTGCCACTACAGGCCAGAGACACATTTATATTATAATACTGTTTTTTCAATTCATCACTTTGCTGAGCTAGGGGTTAATTTACCAAGCAAGCACATCTGTTCTATACATTTTCTCTCCCCAATAAAATGGAATTCATGATCTTGATCTTTTTCTTCTTATTTAAAGGAAGTAATGCCTATTTGTACATCATGCACCAAATACAATTACATTGACCAAGAATGGTTTGGAATCATAGAAGATTCCATTTAATTTTTGTACTTTTTTTTTTTTGCCCACCTAATGGTTTTTCTGTATTCTTGTAGTGTAGTGGGTAATGGTTGGTGTAGTGGGTAATGGTTGGTGTCATGGCTTGAATACTGCTGTGCCAGCTCTCAGCTGTAACCAGGGATGAAGTCCTCTAACCCTAACCCTGGTATCACAGCACAGTCACCAGTGGGGAAAAAGGCTTCTACTTATTGTCTTCCACTAACCCTGTTTGAAGCTGTCAACTCACGGTATCCTCACTGTTTAATCTCCCCCACAGATACTGAAACCAGCCGAGAAGAAGAAACCCAACGGCAGCCGCCCCGTGACCCCCCCTCGCAACATGGTCACCAAGCAGGCCAAGAAGTGAGCGTTGTGGCCTGGGGGTCTGCTCTGCTCTCTCTGCTCTGCAGTTGAAGGGGTTGCTGCCGATACCGAAGCGATATCCACCCGATGAAAAAGCAAAATGCTCTGTTGTTTTTGTCCACGAGGGGTAGATTGATATGTCACCATGGGAACCTCAGGTGTTTTTGCACTCCATTTTGCCACATATCTTTGCCACATATGACTGTTCAATCAGGAAAGAAACATGTAACAATATGGCTAATAATGCACAGGAATGCCTTGTTTACCGCTGTGCACATTTTTCCCCCAATTTTTGTCATGTTGCATTCATTTCATGCGTCACCTTTTACACTTTCAATAATGGATATTAATGGCTATGAAACACTTGTGGGGAAATAAGTTTGTTTCTGTTCAATGTTATTTAACATAGGATGTTGACTGCACTCTGCATCATCACATTTTTAAACAAAGTATTGTGCTAAATTAAACCAATAAAGAAACTGTTCTTGTAATGTCTAAACTCTTTCTAATAAACTTTAAGCACATTTAGGGGGGATATTTCTATTTACAATAGAAATATATTTTAGACTAGTTCTCTTGGCCACTTATGGAAACAAAGGCTCTATTAATAGGGTAGTAGTTCTTCGCATCCACACGGGGTTGCTAAATACCCACTACAATTTGATTTAGAAATACTATTTGCTTTGGAAATATTAAATAAAATAGAAATCGAATAGTAATGTTTAGTGGTAGATTATTTTAATATTTTTTTAGAAACACTTCTATCCAGTTTTAACAACATCCCGGATCGGTGTTAGTATTTTCTTTTTAGGAAATCTAAATAGCGTAATGATATCTGACGTCAAAGCAGTCCCAAGACGGTCGTAGCTGAGCAGAGGAGCAGGGCCATGGGGCTGTGGTGGGTCTTTGGAATTGGTACCGATCACGGTACCGGCGACTGTTTCATCTGATTTGGGTTTTATTCTCAAGGCGCAGAACACTAAGTGCCTGGAGCTGTCATTCTTCTAGTCTGGGCCGAGTAATACTAGGAGTGGCTCGCAGGTAGCATTTCATCTAAGCGATGTATTAGGGCTGGACGCTTCTTGAAGAGTTGCGTGTGTAACATCGAAGCTAAGTTAGGTTATCTTAGTGGGAGCTGGTGTGTATGTGATGTTGTCCGTACTTCCGTACGGTAGACTGGTTGCCAGAGCGGTCATCGGCGGACTTTCTCAGACGGAGAGGCGCGACTACAGCCTGGTGACGGCGCGCTGGGGCTTCGGGAAGGGTCTCCGTAAAGGACCCCTGAAGGAGGGGTCTCCGTAAAGGACCCCTGAGGGAAGGGTCTCCGTAAAGGACCCCTGAAGGAAGGGGCGCGTTATGGAGACGACGCGTGCTTCAGACACAGATCTGCTGATGTTTTGGGTGAGTTTTAAGTTCTATAGAAAATACAGTAAATATCTGTATCAGAAGTCCAAAATGTGTTAATGTTAGTCAAATGTATTACAGTAATTGCAGCCATTCACTTAATATGTGGAATCACAAGTCAGGGTTATAATATTTTTGGATTTTTCATTAGTTTTTATTTGTATTTTATTTTTTACTTTGAATTCCATTTCAGTTAGTTATTTTTCAAAGTCGGTTTGGTAGTTTTCGTTTAGTTTCTATTTTTCACAAAAACCTCAATTTTTGTAGTTTTAGATTACGTTTTAGTTAGTTTTAGCCTAGTTTTTAAGAATAGACCTATGTTTATTCAGTGAAATATCGTAGGGTAATAATCAATAATGTATTATTCATCTTGAAGAAGAAGGTGTTCTGGGGGGATGCGGTTGCCCTGTTTCACAGGACTCATTCATTGCAATGAGTAGGTCTACTCTTTATTGAAGCTATAGCCAGTAACATGTGAGTCCATCAACACGTGTACATTCCTGCATCACAAAAGTGTTCCATCAATTAATTCAGAATTCTTTCGTTCAGAATTGATCAAACACTTTGCGTGTCCTGTGTGAGATCAGCCAGGTAAGCTCATATAGCAAGGGTTCAGACGAGGGCCCATGGACGGCTTCAGTTCAGCACAGCTGATACCTTCCACGGTACGCGCTTGCTCCAGGGAACGAGTCTGTCTGAGATATGACCCCGGAATAAGGGAAACAAAATCCCATCATCATATCAGTTCAATTTTACCAGTTGAATATACACATAATTCGAAGTACTTTTTGCCTCATTACTTTAACTACAACTTTTAAGATTATCAAATGAGGTAATAACCTATATAGTCGAAAATAGACAAGTTTGACATCTTTTGGGTCGCTGGAGTATGTTAGTCTTTTTTTGCTGTGATAAGTAACTGATAAGTAAATGGCTTTAGTGTAAATGTTTTTTGCTTTGTTTAGGTTAGCGGAGGTGGTATATAAGCATCTAAATTATATATTTATGATTCTTATTGACCATTATTTTGTACGTTATGTTTTATTTTTCTTGGGCTATCAGAAACATATCAGAAAATGCCATAGAAGATAGCCATTTCTCCTACTACAATTATGTCTCATTGTACATGTTTCAGGCTAGGAATATAGCCGTATACTTGATTGTTCGATAGTGGGGTGAAGAAATCAATTTGTTAATCCACGAGGACAGCATCAAACACAGGTTTTACAAACACTTGATTTAGAATTTTCTGTTCAAATGAGTGGTGCTGTGCAAACTTCACTACAACTTTCTTAGTAGTGACTTAGTTTTAGTTCTCCCTGATGTTGCCCTCATTTGGTCCTATTGCCCCCTGGGGTTTGGTATTTAGTAACCTAGCATGAGAAACTCTCAGACAGGTGAGGGTTGTCTCTCTCTAGGTGTGGCCGATGGCGTGGGTGGCTGGCAGGACTACGGTGTGGACCCATCGCAGTTCTCGGGGACACCGATGAAGACATGCGAGCGTGTGTGACAGACAGACTTGCTGTCTTCTTTGTACACTTTAATTTAACTTTTCAGTGGTTAAGTGTTTGGGTTTTTTGATTACTAGTGTAGTGAGGGAAACTGAATTAAAGGACTGTATAAACTAAATTGGTCTACTAACTAAACAGGCGCTGTCGCCAGACCATGGGCACCCTGTTTGGTGTGGTTAAATTAGTATAGAGCAAACACTATAATGACGAAGGGAAAAATAGATGAACATTTAATAACTAAACACATAAAATACACAATATTTTCACAGTCCGGTGATGAGGTATGATGATGGAGGGGTCGTGGGAGGAGACAGCAACGTTGCTGGGCGGGAACTGTCCAGGAAAGGGTTGGAGGTGCAGGGTCGGGCCACGCACACGGCTGCCCGGAACGCAGGACGGTGGAAGGCGAATGTATCTCGCCCACTGTCCCTGTCCAACGGCGTGTCCGAGGTCCGCGACACGTGGGCTTCCTAGCCTGGTTAGCAGCGAGCTAGCGTCCTCCTCTGGTCTTCACTGCGCGCAAGGCAGCCGACGGCTCAAACTACGAACTAACGTTCTATCAATTAACTCCCAGCCGCACTACTCACACTACCTAACAACACTGTATGTGCTAACTAAACTAGTGTGCCGCGGCTCTGCAGTCTCCAAACATACAACTTCTCCGGTACGATCTCTCGGTCACTCTCGGTTTGGCTCACACCTAAAAAACGCAGACTCGTACCAGAGGAAAATGTGCGCATGCACGTACAACTCTACACCTTAACTACGGTGGTCCCAATGCATGCAAAAGTGAAACCCGTAATTCCTCTATAAACAAACAGCATACAAATGATTTCGGTTGGCAATAACTTTTCAACCATATAGAAAATAATAAACTGGGAATATTAACCAACATTAATGGGGAACCTGTTGGGGCGAGGGAAACTGGTTCCTATAACTAATTTACTAGTATAAACTAGTAGCAACAGTCTGAGCCTTCAATACAGCCGCCCCCTGATTCACTGTGTTAATCAGCTAACTAAACATGAAGGCTCACAATTAAACTAAGTCATGTCCGGGTCAGAGTCTGAGTCAGGGAAGGCGGGCAACTCGATAAGTCTAGCCACTGGTCTGGTGTATGTTCGTCCGTTGACGTCGACTTCGGCAGACCTCACCCTTCCGTCCACGCGGCCAGCCGGCCACATGGCTCGAGGTAGTGATTGGTCGACGACCATCACCACAGTCCCTACGGTCAAGTTGTCTTTGTCCCTAACCCACTTCTGTCTAACTTGCAGAGAGGGCAGGTAGTGGAGAACGAAGTATGTCCAGAACTGATCCGCTAGCACTTGGCTGTGCCTCCACATGCGCCTGCCTTTCAGCTCTGAAGGATCATATACGTTCTGGGGGAGGGTCAGATCGGGCCGCCCCATGAGCAGATAGTTCGGTGTCACCGGGTCCACATCAGCCACATCGGTGGACACGTAGCCCAGGGGCTTCGAGTTCAGGACTCCCTCTATCTCTGCCAGTACTGTAGTGAATACCTCATCACTCACAGTCTGCGCTCCCATCACGGTGTACAGGGCCGTTTTAATTGAATGGACTTCATGTTCCCAGGCCCCTCCGAAGTGTGGGGCGTTCGGGGGGTTAAACTGGAACCGCACCTGGTTGGGCGCGAGACGATCTCGGAGCTCTTCTCCCATTGCTGCAAAGCTTTCCCGTAGCTCTGCCTCCCCTCCCTTGAAATTCGTTCCCTGGTCGGACAGGAGAGTGTGTGGCTTTCCCCTCCTGCTTTGGAACCGACGGAACGACATCAGGAAGCTGTCGGTTGTCATTTGGTGCAGTACCTCAATATGCACCGCCCGTGTGTCATCTTGTACCCTCCCCCCTCTCCGGACCCTCTCCCGCACCGGACCCGAAACAGCCCGAAGCAGTCCACGCCAGTGGAGTAGAAAGCTCTCTGCCCCACTCGGAGGCGGCAGGGTGGGAGATCCGCCATCATAGGTTGCGAGGGCTGGGCCCTCCACTTCTGGCAGTCCGTGCAGGTCCGCTGGAACCACCGCACGGCTTCTCGTCCATGGAGGATCCAAAACCTCCTCCGGATCTCAGCAAAGACCCTCTCAGCTCCTGCATGGCACACCATCTGGTCATATTGGCAGATAATCAGCTCGGTCACTCGATGTTTAGTGCCGAGCACAATGGGGTGCTTCACATCTTCCACCAAATCTGGACAGCGGCGCAGTCGGCCGCCTACTCTGATGAGGCCCTGCGTGCCAAGCTCCGGGGCCAACGTCAGCAGCCGACTATCGGCTGGCACAGGCTTGCTTCGCCGAAGGCACTCTAACTCCTCCGGGAAAATGTCCCGCTGCGCTCTCTGTAGCACGAGCAGCTCTGCTTCAGCGTAGTCCTCTGCACTAAGCTGGGTGGTGGATGGAAGCCCTTTATGATGGCAGAACGTCTT
>OMNR01097874.1:0-11780 GCA_900303205.1 Mora moro
TTGAATATAATAAAAAAAAAAACAACACATACACACACACACACACAGACACACAGACACACACATACACACACACACACACACACACACACACACAGACACACACACACACACACACACACACACACACACACACACACACACACACACACACACACACACACACACACACACACAGACACACACAGAAACACACACAGACACACACATACACAGACACACACACACACCCGCACGCACGCACGCGCACACGCGCACACAGACACACACACTCACACACACACACACACACACACACACACACACACACACACACACACACACACACACACATGCAATACCTTTGAATGTGAAGACCATTTAGAATTGTTCAGAGCAGGAGTTTTAGGATTTAGAGTAGGATTTTTACCAAATATATGATGATTGGTAATTTGGCTATTTTAAGGTTGTAGTCAACAATCTTTTTCTTGATCTAGGTGTCTTTGAAGACAGGGGACCGGATAGCTGTTTTGGAAGAGAAGAAAGGTGACATGATGTGGAAAGAAGACGAGATGTTAAGCTGAAGAGGTCCGGGAGTGACATCACAAAGTTTCAGTTTTACAAAATCCTGAGGGTTCGTTCAGAGCTTGCATATTCTCAACGCTTTTCATTCAAACAGCAAAAACAAATCATCATCATTTAAAAAGATAACAAAGATATCATTCTTTACAACTACAGGATCCTGCCAGATTGTACAGTTTCCACCTTCTCATAAATGATCTATTTATGAAAAGGCACACAATTTATAAAGATACTACAGCATTAATCATCAATTTCCCGATTCAGATTCCTCATAGAAAATGTGAATGAGAAACGTTTGAGAGAGGAAAGGTTGTAATTACACTGTGCGGAAAAGTACAAGTATCCATGTAGCCTTATATGAAGTACTTATGGTACTTCATATATTATGACTCACTTTGCCCTTCAGAGATCCTCACATAATGAACGCAATTCATGTGTATGCCACCAAGTATACATGCATAATGAACAACATAACACTAAACAATGAAACTATCAAAAAAAAGAAAAGGAATTTGCTGATTACATTTCTAAGTAGAGCACTATCGATAGGCGTCGAGTCTCATTAAAGTGCCTGAACCACACCACCAGAGGGCAGTCCCACACCACACTACCAGAGGGCAGTCCCACACCACACCACCAGAGGGCAGTCCCACACCACTTGGAGGCTTCTTACTGTCACATGACCGGAAGCCACACTCTCACCACCCAGGCATACATCGACGCTGCACACACCCGAGCACACAAGTCGCTCTGCAGACGCCAAACATGATCTATGTAGCAAACAAACTACATTAAATTACACTTCTCAAAACAAAAAGGCAATCTTAAAAAGCCAACACATGAGTATGTGAAGCCAGTGTGTGGTGACTGAAATGTGGTTTATGGGTGGAGCCAGATGTAACAGGGTTAGAATGCAGAATGTGGTTCTTTTAGATCTCTTAGATGGATAACATTTGTAAATATTGTTGTCCCTTACCTAATCGTAGTGGGTTACAAGAAAGGGCAGAGCATACACCTTTAAAACCCATGATTATCTTCTGTGAGTTGTAACAGAGAAAAAGTTCACCAGATCAGTTACATGAACGGCAACAATACAAAACAATTCATGAATTATTGAACAGCTAACGCAGATACTGCTGACTGCGAGAGGATAAATCTGTCATTTCTAATGTCTGCAGGGTACTATTTCTGTACACTGGAGTGACGGCGGGAGAGGAATTTGCCACATAATACGTTACGGTTTCCTGTTTCAACTGCAGATTTTTATGTGACCCATTCCCGATCAGTCCAGCATCTTAGTTCTTCGTCCACATTTCACACAAGCTCACAATGCAACTACCAGCAGGCATGATACATACAAGGGAGGTGACTCAAAGTGGTTCGGTGTTGACAGGAGAACAAAAGAATGACACTTTCATAACGATCGTGTAAGTGTTGAAGAATTGATCACTTATTGTTTTTTTTACTTTTAGAAAAATAAAATAATAATACCCCCCCCGCTCCACAATTCTTCTTGTGGTGTTTCAGTCCATGGTGGTGCAGGACCAGAGCACAACAATACATGAGAACTGCAACCTGCATGGCCGTAACACTATATAAAAATAAATACTGAACAACACAACTTCAGTCAGTGAGATTCTCTTTAGCAGTAAGCATGACTTCTGCTCACGCTTTAGACTTCACTGCACCCTACTCAGTCTTAGAAGCAAAGCAGTCTATTTCCCCCAGTGAAACAAATACATGATCAATATATACAACAGTGGCTTTTCTTTTCTTTGCAGATAGACATACACTGCTTCTTCAAGTGTTTTCAGCCGGTCTGGCTGGTGCTTGTCTGTCTTATTGACATCAACCCCCAGATCACTATACATTGTTATGGCACCTGCCACTGAACCCCTCCCCCCGCTAACAGTCACATGCTAGTTTCACAGGGTGGCGTCATGCTGTCATCCAGAGCGACGTGGTTCTCAACCCTCTCGTCGCCGGCCACAAACACCTCCTCTCCTCCCGCATCTCCGTCCAGCCCCACCGACTCCTGGGTACAGTTGAGTGGGCTGGGCTTGGGGGACAGCGGACTGGCGCTGGACACGGAGCTCACAGCAGACCTCTCCATGTGATTCTTACCCCAGCGACTTAAGCCTGTGAGCTGCCATTCACCTTCTAAGCCACTTGCGCCACTAGCAGTAGCACTTTCCCCTCCCCCCTGGAAGCCACTCAGAGGGGCAGCTTGCTGGGGGGCCGGAGACTGCAGGAAGGACCCCAGCATTGGAGAGGCCTTGGAGGCCTCGCCTTGCAAGGTAGCACTGAGCGCCCCGGGGGACCTGGAGAGAGTGTCGTCCAGGATGGACTGTGGCGATCGGGACGCCCCCCCGGCAGAGGACAGGGTTGCCACAGGTCTCACCACGGCGATGAGTGATGAATCATCTTGGGAACCGACAAAGTTGGTCTTCGGAGCTTTTCTCTTCTGAGGTGTGCTGTTGCCTCTCGTGGAGCTGTGAGTGCTCTCATTGGTCCTCCCAGAGCTCTCCACCATTCCCTGTGTCGTAGTAGTAGCCACCTCCCTGGTCCCACTGCTGTCTTCTGCTGGGCGACTGCTGGAGACAAACTCGTACAGCCCTTCCTTGATGACTGAGGCTGACTGGGAGCCCTCAGAGAGACCCCGGCTTGATTCCAGAGAGGTGATCTGGCTGAGGTCCAGGGGAGGAGGGATGCGCTGTTGTCTGGTCCCTATGTTAGGCAGTTGGAACCCTCTCTCCACCCTGGGTGACTCCCCAAGCCCACCGGATATGCTGTCAACGGGGCTCAGTTCATTGATGGTCTGCTCTCTGACCAGAAGGTGGCCTGATGCGGAAGCCACCACCTTCATCTCCAGCTGCTCCTCCATCCTGTTCCCTTGCTGCTCCCTGCTGCTTGTCATCTTATTGTAGGTGTCCTCCAGGCATTGAGCATTGAGATGCTGGGGGCTAGCCCTGAACAGTGCTGGCTTGATTCGGTCAGGGGATCCCAGTTGTGCGACCTCTCTGTATTTGTTGAGCTGGGAACGGGCGGGGCTGACCACCTCCGTGTTAGAGTAGTGTTTGTGATAGCTCCAGCGGCTCGGTGACAGGTGGTTGTCCACTGGACACTTGCTCTCCTGCTCCCCTTTCTCCACCAGCACATCCGTCAGCTCCATGCTGCGGGCGAAGGCGTCCTTGATGTTCATGGAGACGATGCTGCCATTCCTCTTGGCTCTCTCCAGAGCCTCCCTCCTCTTGATGGCCTTCTCTTGCCTCTTCTGCTCACGGTAGAACTCTGAGAAGTTGTTGACGATGATGGGGATGGGTAACGCGATGACCAACACCCCTGCAATGCAGCAGAGTCCGCCCACGATCTTCCCCAGCAGGGTCTGCGGGTAGATGTCCCCGTAGCCCACGGTCGTCATGGTGATGGTGGCCCACCAGAAGGAGGCGGGAATGCTGGTGAACTTGGTGGCGTCTTCGTCCTTTTCGGCGAAGAAGACCAAGCTGGAGAAGATCATGATGCCCATGGCCAGGAACAGGATGAGCAGGCCCAGCTCATTGTAGCTGCGGCGCAGCGTGAAGCCGAGGGACTGCAGACCCGTTGAATGGCGTGCCAGCTTGAGGATCCTGAGGATTCGCATGATGCGGAAGATCTGCACCACCCGCCGCACGTTCTGGAACTGCAGCACGCTCTTGTTGGACTCGGTGAGGAACAGCGTGACATAGTAAGGCAAGATGGCCAGCAGGTCGATGACGTTCAGCGGCGCCTTAATGAAGTTCCACTTGTTGGGCGCGGACAGCAGGCGCAGTAGGTACTCCATGGTGAACCAGGCGATGCAGACCGCCTCCACGTGGGCAAGGCTCGGGTTGTCGTTAAAGTGGCCAAACTCGTCCACCACCTGCAGCTCCGGGAGGGTGTTGAGGGACAATGAGATGGTGGACATGATGATGAACAGGATTGAGATCATAGCCAGGACCTGGAAGACAGCAGATGAACACTGGTTGTTATTATCATGGCTTACTGGTTTTAAGCTTTTCTCATTTACAGTAAAATATGGAAGACAAATCAGCAGCATTGCAAAATAACATGGATAAAAAGGATATTATTCAGATATTTTATGACATAAATGTGACAATATGTACCATGATGGTAGTGCCACATGGATCCAAGATGTATACAAGGGATATTTAGCTATCATTATTTGTATTATTATTATTCTCGTATGATGTTTTACATAAAATGTAGTTGGTCCCACAGAGCAATTTGGGGGTTTGGAAGGCATCACAAACGACATGTATTTGTGGGGGGGTCTTTTGTCACTTTGAACTGTTCAACAACTCAACTGCTTCCATCATTCTGTATGTATCAAATCTGTACGTATTGGATATGTATGGACAGCTTAGACAAAACAACATTGCCCTCACTGGCTGCTTATTTGCAATAGCCCCTTTTCACACAGGTGTCACTCATAACCCTAATTATGGGTGTGCTACTTTCATATACCAGACGTAGACTTACCATCACTAGTTCAGTCTACTACCCGCGCCCTTGTACATAAAAGGAGCAGATGCTTAATTAGTGTTATGAGCGACTCCCGTGTTTGTCCTGTGACGATGCCTCTGTGAAAATAGTTTATTGATGAGCTATATTTTAATGAGATATCCTGCTTTCCTAACGAGCCTGGTTTTCCCTGGACGATATAAAGTTTTTCTTTTCTCCACGGGGTGTGCTAAAAGTTTCAGATTATTACTTGATTCTTCCTGCTGGGGGAGGAAAGAATGAGTAACCACTTCTAACCTCCCTCTATCCATGCTATAAGTAGCAACATAATCCTATTACAATTATCCTAACATGTCCTACCAAGTGCCACCAGGAGGAATGTCTCACGGGCTTAAACTGCTAACTAGAGACTTGTACTCACACTCCTGCCTCACCAGAGCTCATGCACAAGATGTTACAGAAATAAAATAAAACATATTCCATCCAAGATTTGAGAAAAAACATTAAATTGGTTTGGTTGGTTGAATTGGTTGAAACGTTCACTTTTTCTGTTTTAGTTTACTTACTATACGTGTAGGCTCTTTATTAAAGTGCTATGACTGCACAGATAACAAAGTTGATTAATTGCAATTATAAGTAATACCAGCCTCAGTTTAAAACTCAATACACCATTTAGACCTAAGTCCATGGACATCAGTACAAAACAGAACAAGTATGCTTGCCAGTCTAACCATTGTGATTCAATGAAAACCTGTAGTTTGCTTCAGTTGGCTTGCAGGTGGAAAGTCACCTTTGCGGTAACAGAGGTCAAAGCTGGTGGTGTGTTGCCAGAAGACACAGTAAGCCAACAAGCATATGCTCTTACTGACGATGCTTGACACGGGAAACACCCTCTCTTGGCTAAGGAGGCCAACAGAGAGGCGGAGTCTCGAGTGAAGGCATAGCTTACTGATACAAGCACATGCAATACAATTATAATGCCTTTATGTATGTATTTTATTGTATCATGATTTCTGTTACTTGTCCACAGCATGTAATACACTATTTGGGGGGTTGGTTTATTTAATGTAACAGTCTCTTTGGACAAAATAAAATACAAATAAAATTAAATGTAATGCAGCTTGTGTGTGGCTGTAAACACTGTAAAGCTATCTAGTGCTTTTGAACCAGAAAAAAAGGTTAACTAACTTTGATTTTAAAGCAAGAGAGGGTCATATAACGCAATTAATGTTGTGATTGGCTACACATTACAACCAATTGGAAGCAGTATTGTAATACCCTGTGTTTGAGGTGGTGGTGTCGCTGAGGTTTGAATTTCCTTGTTGAGTCACTCTTTAATATTGACTAATGGTTGTAAAGGAATTACAAACAATATTGGACCAATGTCTGTATTAGGCCTACTGTAAAATCTGAAAAGGATTTCCTACCTGAATAAAGACCCATAGTACGGACATTATAAGGTGCACTATGAACTGAAATGACCTAATTATAGACTTAAGCTTCACTGTTTAACTGCAGCTTAGCGGCCTGTAAGATATATTAATGAGTCGTCTGCATGCAACTCAACACTTGCAGTATTTTGTTGTACTACTACAAAAATACATTTCTGGATGAAATATTCAAGAAAGGGGTAAAGAAAAGCCACACCTGCCCTCCAAGAGCAACCAAACACTTCAATCAAACAGGAAGAAAAGAACTAAATGTAAACATGATGATTGTAACATTATCAGCCATCGAAGACGTTACTTTACAGCTCTAATTGTAATGGTTGACTTTTAGGCCAACTAGAGACACAAAACATTTGGTCTCACAAGGTATTATCCTTGTATCCTTGAATGTGCTACACCCACAGTGATGGAACAATTCCACAAAATAATATACTCCATAGCCACAGTCATAGTCTGTATGAATAAGGATTTAGCAACAAAATGTTGAATAAGACATGTTTTAAACCAAGCTAAACATGTGGAACATGGGTAGGCTTTAGGCTATAACTGCTATGGAAGTCAGGAGTGAAAAATATATCTGTGTTTTTTGCTAGTTGTAAGTTTCACTTCAAACTTCAATCTAACACAAGACTATTTACATTGCTTGGGGATAATTCTGTTGATAATAATAATGTTGCATTGCTGCTTGACTGCATGGCTTTCCTGCTCTACTGTACTGCTGCCCATATATGGGCTGGCAGTGGAGAACATCATTTAGGTAATGCTCAGCAGGCTGCCAGCAGGTAGAGGAATTGCATGCAGTATATAGAGTGACAAAAGCTAAAGAATCACAAAATGGTTCTGTTCTGGTTCCAGTTCTGGTTTCCTTTTGTAACATTTTAGGGTGTAAATAACAACAATACTATTGAGACAATACTAACCCCCTATCCTCTACTACGGTGTATATTGTATCTGTTGTTCTATTTTATCTCATTGTACAAAGGTTTTTGAAGACTGAACCCGAACATATAATAAAATACAATTGCAGTGAAAACAAATAGAATTGTAATAAATATTATATCTGAATGTATTGTGGCTGTGTCATAATGAATATTGTATAACAAACTTCTTGCAAACATGGGTGACAAACACGTTGTCACCCTTTGAGGGCAAACAAACGGCATCTCTTTCTGGATACAATGAAATGAGAAAAATGTGTTTGGGGAAAATGTTGGAAAAAAAACCAACAGACCACAGGAGATGGAGGCAGAGAGGGAAAGGGAGATGGAAGGAGATCATGTGAGGGTAAGCACAGGTGTGTGTGAAAGTAACACTGTGTCCACCATGCAGTGTCTTAATGGCTTAATGGCGGCCAAATGCTGTGCCCTTGGAGTCCCTGGGCCAGATTAAAGCTACCAGGAACACACAAGCTGCTTTAGATGCCTGCACTGAGTTTGGCATTAGAAAACTGGATCAAAACTACACTTGGTGTACTATTTAGATAACTTCCTTCCTTCCTCTTAGTTTATAGTTTGTTTATTTGTGCAACGCAATGTTTTAAAAATCAAAATAACAAGTATAATTACTGTGTGTGCAGTCCTTTATAATAGGTTCTAGGAGATCAGAATCTCTTCCTACCCCATGTTATTCTAAAACTGCCCAAACATGGCTGCCTCTCTTTCGTTCCCTTCACAACCCATAGTCTCCTGTACTGCCTGCCTTCTAACCCAGCATGTAAGGAAAGCCCTGTCCCTGGACCAGCCTGTGGCAAGCAAGTATGGTGTTGTTGCATCATCGATCATGCATCGATCCCCATGCATTGATGCAACGATTTAATGCAATGACAGATGGAACCATGGAATGTATGCATTTTACACACCTATACAAACAATTGGATAAATATACAACTCAAACTGTGACCATGAGTACTAAGGCAAAGATCCAGTGAAAGAACAAGATCTGTATATAAAAAAAGAAAACATAAAGATCTGTATAAAAAAAATGTGTTCATTTGTGAAGACAGTTGCGTGAAAATGGTCCTGACTCAAGAAGCAGCTGAAAAATGAACTGCAACGTCATAAAAAAAACTTGCCAAATACATAAAATATATCAAAACATGATTGATCTACTTGGCATACTCCTAATTTGACTTTTTGGCCTTTTCACTTGGCTCAAAGCTTTTCGTCAACCATTACGTCAACAACTTCGATCAAACTTGACCCTTACAGTAAGTGATTGATAGACTGAACGTAGCTCAAACGGTTTCCCTGTTGTGTTTAAAAGTCTTAAATGTCTTTAAGACACATCAATGAAACAGGGCTTAGCAGTCAAGCTAAAGGCGTATCATTTGCAGCCATCGACTTGACATGAAGAACACATACACTTAAGATATGAACTCCCAGAGTCCACAAGGCATTCCTGCTGACAGAGAACTAGTGTGTTTTATTAGAGAGCAGTTGGACGGTGCCAAAGCCTCCATTAAGCAAGAGAGGACTGGAGGAACGTCTTCATGCCAATGTCACTCACTCCTCTATAGCTTTGGATTTTCAAAAATGCTAAGCTAGCACTGTCCCGGGATGCTGTTCCTTGTAGATTCTAGGGTTCGGGGAAGGGGGATTAAAAACACATGCCCTTCTGAATCTACTGTCACTCTCATTGCAGAAGGAGGAAATGTTATGCATTTATTGACGTTATTCTCTCTGAATTCTCAAAGTCACAGAGTGTGAATCATTCAAGGAGTGTTTTCATCAGTTCCACCAGAGGTGGCGCTGTCTCTGCTGTTACATTTTGATATATACCAACCGATGTTTGAATGTGAATGTGTACATGGGTCCAGCTGACATGTCTGCATGTTAAGGTGCAGTGGGACATTTTTTTAACCATACAAAAAACAAATATTAGGGTACAGGAAATGACATCTATGAAATTGGGATTGGAAAGCTTTGTCTGTGGAGAAGAAGGAAAGAAAGAAGGAAAGAAGGAAAGAAAGAAGGAAAGAAAGAAGGAAAGAAAGAAAGAAGGAAAGAAAGAAGGATAGAAGGAAGGAAAGAAAGAAAGAAAGAAGAAATTAAGAAATTAAGAAATGTAAGAAAGGTAGGAGGAGGAAGGGCCGGTGGTGGGCTAACAGGGTGGAGGAGGGAGCTAGGAGGAGGAAGGGCCGGTGGTGGGCTAACAGGGTGGAGGAGGCAGGGGGAGGGAGCTAGGAGGAGGAAGGGCCGGTGGTGGGCTAACAGGGTGGAGGAGGCAGGGGGAGGGAGCTAGGAGGAGGAAGGGCCGGTGGTGGGCTAACAGGGTGGAGGAGGCAGGGGGAGGGAGCTAGGAGAGGCACAGCGTGGTTGATCAGACTCAGCAGGAAATCTGAGCCTGTCTTGATCGATACCTGGAGGTATTTCTGGAAGTATGAGACACAGGATCTTTCAGATTGTCTGTGTTTCCGTGGAGTTCACAAACAGACATGGAGAGGGGGAAATGCTTCATTTATCAGATTGTTTGTGCTAAGTCAGGACATCTTGCATCTCTAGTTGCTAGTCTGTTTCTCTTTTTACCAAACGGAAGTGACTTTCCAATATCTTTGTATCCTGTTTATTGGAAGTCAAATGATCCTACAACAATATCGAAATACAATGGATCGTATAATTCCATTTGTTGGTTAACTGCAGATATCAGAAAACTGTACTTTTATTGGCCTCTAATTTCCCTTCATCCATCATCCATCCCTTATCCATCCATCATCCATCCATCCATCCATCATCCATCCCTCATCCATCCATCATCCATCCATCCATCATCCATCCATCATCCATCCATCCCTCATCCATCCATCCATCATCCATCATCCATCCATCATCCATCCCTCATCCATCCATCTATCATCCATCCATCATCCATCATCCATCCATCATCCATCCATCATCCATCCATCCATCCATCATCCATCCATCATCCATCCATCCATCCATCCATTATCCATCCATCATCCATCCCTTATCCATCCATCCATCCATCCATCCATCATCCATCCCTCATCCATCCATCCATCATCCATCCATCCCTCATCCATCCAAAGAGAGATGTTTTCTCTGTCTAAACAGGCGTATGTAGATGTCGACAACCGTTGTGGACACCACCTCCGGAGGTGCTGTACGCTACATTCAATCTAGATTGACGGGAGACAGGTTGTCGTCTAGACCGAACCTCTTGTCAAGTCACGCGCTTAGCTCATACGACACCAGTCACCAACCAATATATAGCAAGGACGTATCATATGACAATTACCTTGCATTTCTCTTATTAAACATGATTTGCGGCATTATCCAAAGCAACATAAGCTGGTACTGACGGAGATTGTGAAAACCAGTTTTTCACAATCTCTGTGAATTTTGTTTCAGAGTCTAGATACAATTCAAACATTTTTTAATCTAGATACAATCAAGATTCAAAAACGTTTGGAGAATCGAGCTATTTCTGTCATGTAAAGAGGGCCAATGTGAAAAAAGTGTATTTGTGTGGTGGTTTTTGGAATGCTTGAAAACAGGCAGGTATTTAGTGTGAGCGAGAGAGAGGCATGGTGCAGAATACTATTCTCAGACACACTCTTTCTGTATCATTAGTCCTTAGCAGGGGGCAGAGCCTGTGTGTGTGTGTGTGTGTGTATGTGTGTGTGTGTGTGTGTGTGTGTGTGTGTGTGTGTGTGTGTGTGTGTGTGTGTGTGTGATGAACAATACACTCATGTAAACACTCACACACACACACACACACACACACACACACACACACACACACTAAAACAGAGAGAGTGAACAGGAAAGCTGCAGCTATGATGATAGTGATTATTCACCAGTGGGTCCTCTAAGCGGAGTGACACGGGGGCAGACGCCTGCTCTCTAATCACACATATAATGAGCAGCTACATCAACACCACCATACCCTACCATACCTCAACATACCTCACCATACCTCACCATACCCTACCATACCTCACCATACCTCACCATACCTCACCATACCTCACCATACCTCACCATACCTCACCATACCTCACCATACCTCACCATACCTCACCATACCCTACCATACCTCACCATACCTCACCATACCTCACCATACCTCACCATACCCTACCATACCTCACCATACCCTACCATACCTCACCATACCTCACCATACCCTACCATACCTCACCATACCCTACCATACCTCACCATACCCTACCATACCTCACCATACCTCACCATACCTCACCGTACCTCACCGTACCACTACATCCCCATCCCATACCCTCACCATACCCTA
>OMNR01098083.1:0-24613 GCA_900303205.1 Mora moro
AACATGCCAGGCCTTCACCTGTAACATGCCAGGCCCTCGCCTGTAACATGCCAGGCCTTCGCCTGTAACATGCCAGGCCCTCGCCTGTAACATGCCAGGCCCTCGCTTGTAACATGCCAGGCCTTCGCCTGTAACATGCCAGGCCCTCGCCTGTAACATGCCAGGCCCTCGCCTGTAACATGCCAGGCCCTCGCCTGTAACATGCCAGGCCCTCGCCTGTAACATGCCAGGCCTTCGCCTGTAACATGCCAGGCCTTCGCCTGTAACATGCCAGGCCTTCGCCTGTAACATGCCAGGCCTTCGCCTGTAACATGCCAGGCCGTCGCCTGTAACATGCCAGGCCATCGCCTGTAACATGCCAGGCCATCGCCTGTAACATGCCATGTCACACTTAAAGTCACTGGGATGGCACAACCATATTCATTACTTCACTGTTTGGCAGGAGACACAAATTCATGTTCCGTCAGATGTCTTGATGTGTAACCAAAGTAATACCGTTTTTGAGATTTGAATTTTTTTGTCTTATTTGAAAATGACTATGGCTACATGGTGATGTAAAATGTAAGCAATTCAGAATGTCAATGATTTTTATCTTCAACAGATCTGATTAGGGTATGTTTAACGATAAACTTTCATTGGCCAAAGTACTTCTAAGTAAGTCTTTTTCCGGAATGAATGGATTTTATAAGCCTTTGCTAATGATGATGATGATGATGATAATACAACAGGTTTTTATTTTTATTTTTTTTATACGCCATAAGTCTTTAGATCAGGGATTGTAACTCATCTTGTTTAGATTGTAACAACTAGGGAAACTATCCCCCTTCCAACAGAACTGACTGGATGTTTGAAGCAATAACTTCACCACCACCACTACCATCTAGACGTCATTCATAGCAGGACAGCACTCTAACTTGTCTGTGTGTTAAGTCTTAACTGGCTGCTTTTAAAAGCAAACACTGTACTCTTAAATTCACTGAACAAAAAGTGACGTTGAATCCGTTCCTCTTCGCCGCGGAAAGATTCTTCGCCCATCGGCCTGCCTTTAATACAAGGACATGTGTGCACTAAGAGAAAAACTATTATTGTAAATAAAGTTGATGAATGCTGTTATTTTGATTATAACTTGTGTTCATTTTGCTTTTGTTCCTGTTAATTATGTTGAGAATTAAAGACTGGCCTGACTGTTGACATGTTGTCGGATCTGTTTTTTGAAATTATTCCAATATTAGGGTGGCATCGTACATCCAATGTTTGATTTAAAACCTAAAGTCTAGTTTGACACAAGAAATGTGTCAAGATCCAAGTCACTTTGAATGGCTTTGTTTTCACGTAGAGGGCGGATAAAACAGGTTTAATCATCAGGAGGCCAGAGAACAGGTACATATGCACAAAGTATCATCGACGTGGTACTTCATGAGAAGCTTTCACTGTGGTGTCATCCTAGTAGAACTTCCCATTATTACAGCATGATACACAATCATTTCCCATTTCATCTGATCACTCTTAGCCGTATGTGCAGAGCCGTGCACGTTCGTGTGCATGTGCTCATGTCTGGTTGATCCAGATGCACCACATGTAGATGATGACCAGCGCGTAGAAGGTAATGAGCAGCAGGTAGATGCGGAAGAGCAGGAAGTCCAGGACGTAGCCCACGTGGCACCACAGGTCCTGCAGCTCGCCCTCCTTCTGCAGGGCCGTGAGGTGGGCTCGTAGCTCCCCCACGTCCTGGCAGATCTGACGTAGCTCCGGTACGTCTGCCACCACCAAGGAACCTGGGGGAGTGGGGTGATGGGGGGGGGGAGGAGTGTTGGAAATACACAGGGTAATAATGTTTTCCACCTGGTGGTACTGTACAGGTAGGATGGGGTCATGGTGGCTAGGGTGTTTTGACTCCCAACTGAAAGGTTCTCGGTTTGAACCCCATTGTCTGTAGTAGGCATCCCTGAGCGATACGCCCTGACCCCTACCTGCTCATGTATTGAGAAAAAAAGTTGCGTTGGATAAAAGCATCTGCTAAATGACCAAATCATCACCAAGTCTGGTCTGTAGGTCGCTGCTGAACGTCTGGAGTTGGATAATAATCTATAAGTTTATATTTGTAAAGCATTTCTCATATACAGCTGGTATTTAGTGTAAAACCACCCCTTGGTCAATTGGGAACGATATTGTATTGATCGAACTGAATTGTACTGATCGAACTGAATGGAAAAAAACCACAATCAAACATCATCTTTAGCCAAACCCTGATAGCAATAGCAGAAGAAAACAAACCTGCTCTCTCAGTCCCGTTGCTGGTTGGCTGCTGGGCAGGTGCGCCCGGTTGGGCAACGCAGACCCCTGCGTCGTTCTCCGACTTGTCCGGTTTGTCATCGGAAGGCTGGATTACGGACATGACCTCCTCTGGCCAGCGGTAGCAGATGAGGTTGGCGATGTGTTTGAGGACCACCACCCGCACCCAGCGGGGGACCTCCCGGTACTTCATGGAGTTGTGGTGGAGCACGTTGGTGATGATGACGGTCTCCAGAAGACTGATCACCATGAGGGCCAGACACACCGAGAAATAGATACCTGACAGGGAAGGTGCGGTGAAACATCCCACCCATAGAAGTCGGAGATTATCGAATGCACATGCAGGTATTGTAATATCAGACCCTATGCTTTGGTTTGGTATTAAATAGGGACGCGTTTTGTTTTGTTTTCATTCATGTCTAATGGGGGTCTGTTGTGTTGGGAAAAGGGGAGGAACTGAAAGCAGGTGGAGGTAATTGTATGTCAATTGGGCCACACCCACACTTTTGATGGCTGCCTGGAAGCGAGAGGAGAGAAGCACAAGAAAATTAACTAAAGGAACTATTTTTTTAAGTTAAACGCCTAGTGTTAAGGAACAAACGACACTGTAAAGAAGGATTGGATTGCTGGAGTACTTTGAGTTTCCACATTGGGATTAATGGACTTCTAAAGCTTCATCTTGGACGTGGGGTGAGGTAGGAGCTGTGGACTTTACGTTGTTTATATATTTCCTCCTTTCCCTCTGATTAATGGAACATGGTTTGTGCCTTCAGTTGAATGTATTATAAAGATAGCTTAACAGTATTGGGCTCCTTTTACAAGAGCACATACAGGGGCTATCACAATCTAGCCCATAATAACAATAATAGTTTAGATGCTGAGGTAATTTCCTCTTCATTTGTTGCCATACTCCCTGCAATACATCTTGAATGACCAGATTACAATACAATAAGACAATAAGGATTACGACCCCCATCTTAAAACTCCTGTAGAGTTCGGCTGTCCCATAGACTGTAGTATGGGGGCTGACCTCCTGGTCACGCCAGGCCCTGGTCCTAGGCCTGCCGTGCTGTGTCCCTCACCTATGATGGGTGTGCCGTTAGCAGTGCTGGGCAGCAGGTCGTTCATGATGAGCAGGAAGACGGTGTAGCCCAGGATGAGGGTCATCTTGAAGGAGGCCCGGTCCACGCTGTGGGGCGGCAGGTAGAAGGACAGGATGTCGATGAGCATCAGGAAGGAGCTGGGAATGAGCAGGTTGACCACGTAGAGCACCGGCCGTCGCTTGATCACCACCTGGTTGTGGCCAGGATAGGGGAGGTGCATGTGTTTTTGACAGCTACGCCATGCTAGTTGAAGGGCCCCTATGTGTGATGGTGATTGATCATTACAAGCTTTAAAAAATAAAAATAAAAAAACAAGTGAGTGTCCACTGGCTTGTAATGGCTAATCACTCTGGTGGTAAAATCCGTTTCACCACTAGGGCTCAGGGTGTTTAGCCATTGCACGCCAGTGGACACTTGCAACCAAATACAACAGATAATGGATATAATTGTGAGAATAGAATTTCCTGATTAGCTAAATTAGGCCACATATATGGTGAAGCTATTTACGTGGAGCCACCGCATCTAATTCAATTCATAGTGGGCTATCAATGTAATAACAATGGCATACCTAATTCACATTTGTATATTCAACATTATTGGAAAGCTAAAGTAGACAAACACTGCCACATATCTTTCCCCTGAATAATATAATCAAAGCCCCCATTTTAGCAGGAGATCTTCCGCCCAGGAATTCAAGGAAGCAAAAAAAAAAGGTTGTGAAGGTATTGGAGCAAGGGTGCACAGCCAATAGTGAACTCCCACTCTGGAACTTTATACACTTGAATCAAAAACAACACAAATGTTCTCCAACACGCGGTGAGACCCAAACAGAACCGGTCTCACGAACATCCGTTTTTTTTCAGAACCGCAAGTGATGTTGGGGTTTAAGGGTGAGCCGTCTCACCCAGAAGGTGATGATGTCCCACTCGTCGATACCAAACTGGAGGATGGACGTTTCTCCCAAGATGACCACCAGCTCCCACTCCCCGCTGGCCTCCAGGTAGCGCTTGGAGTTCCCAGACATCTCCTCAAAGGTCAGGGCCGGACTCACCCTCACATCCCTTACTAGGGAGGGAAGAGGGAGAGAGAATCATTGGTAATGCGGTATAGTGTGGAAAAAGTGTGTGCGTGCGTGCATGCGTGCGTGCGCGTGTGTGTGTGGACGGTACTGGTGTGCATGTAGGAGCCGAAGGTGAAGGTGCAGTTCTGCACGTCGAAGGGGAAACTGAAGATCTCCAGGTTGCAGGCGGAGACCAGCCGCAGCATCCGGTCCCAGCGGATGTGGCCCGTGTGGTTGAGGTAGACGTAGGGACACGCCTGGGAGACGTCGTCGTCCACACTGGCCACGTCGGTCACAGAGAGGGGAAAACACAACGCATTCACTGTCACAAGTCGGCATACAATCAAAATTGGAGTAACTGCAAAAAGTTCGACTGGACAGGGTGCTGAGTAGTAGTGATAATGGAAATACCACAGGTGAACAGACGGAAAAGAAAGAAAATTTATAGGAACACGAAAGATACATAGCAGACGTTAACAACGAACGAGAAAACATTATCACTACATTGTTATGTCAATGCTTTAGTTGCCTGGGAAAATTAAACCTGTGATTTTTCATGTAATTCTGTTACCCACAAAGTTGACTCACAATTCATAGATGATAATGTCTGGAGACCAGAGCTCCTTCACAGGGAGAGAAATCCTGGTCACCCCATCACACTCATCGGGGTTCCACACCAGGAACTCATGCTGCCAGTACTGGTGTGGAACACGGAGGCATCAAGACAGTTAGGACGCAACACAAGCGTTCATCAAACTCAATTCTAGGTCTGTATGACACAGCTCTGCTACTTGCCAATCTCAGCCAAAGAAAGGTAGTGAGAATCTGAGTCTTCTCATTCTGAAAATGATAGAAAAAGGCACAGAAAGGTGAATCATTTAGCATGTGACATGTGCGGGCTGGAGCGTTTCGAGTGGCCATACTGGCTAGAACAGTGCAATGCCGTTGCCAAATAGTTTAAAGCCAAAACCATTCATTTCCTCATTTATTTCTTATATCTTGATTATATATTCAGTGCTATGAATCGCAACCCAATACTCAACAAAAACACTACTATAAACACTATTAGTTTTGAGCATTCACAGGGCACACGGACTATGAGTAACTTTTCAGATGCATACATAAGTGTGTACAATATGTCAAGACAGCATTTGAAATAATACCTCTACAGATCTAGCCTTTTGAGACCATCCAGTTATTCAAGTTGGTGTTTTGTAAAGAATTTCAGCCAGGCCTTGGCTGGGTGGCCATTGATTTCCAAATATGGGCATAGCCTTATGTTGTTCAAAAAGCTCCAGCCAATCAGACTAAATTACTAAGTGATGCTCTTGCTCTCTTCGCTCTTGCTGAATCTGGTTGGAAGTTCAGCAAGAAAAACATATTATCCTCTGAGAAAAGCCTGTTTGTTTTTTTTAATTCGGCAGACTGTGGTGCTCCTTGTTTGTCATGAACTGAAACTCCCTCCCCCGAGTGCTGATTGGTCGTAGCATTTTTACATTTTTGGAAGAGGCTTTCAATGAGATCGAGGGCCAGACTGATCTGTAGACAGAAACAGAATGTAAACTTGCGAGATCAGGACGGTCTCACAAGGCTACTACTACAGATCAGTCTTTTTAAATTAGAAATCCTTCCAATCCATCCAGCAAAGTAACCCAATTGATTGTAGTAAAACCCGATTGAGCGAAGTTATACCTAGGCATCATCATGAGCTCCACGCTACTGCTGCATAGATTCAACAGCATTTGCTCTGGGTTGCTTACCACTCCCAGCACTGCATAGAGGGTGAAGGAAATGTTGGCTATGGTGGGGTTACTGAGGTTCACTGCGGGCCTGAACGTCTTCAGATTATACACGTCTTTAATGGATTCATAGGTGGGGCCACTGTGGCCCTCTTTACAGGTCAACTTGCTCTGGCAAACCAAGCCTGACATGGAGGGAGAGAGACGGGTGGAAAATAATGAGTTAAGGACTATGCAATCACATTGAAGCATCATTGTATACTTGTTATTTGATAACAATGAACTATTATCATTATTATTGTTTTGAACTTGCTGTGTGTGCATTTTAGTGTAACATACATTTCTTGATGGTCTCATTCATGGTGGTGTAGTTTAGTCTAAACAGTGCAGGTCATTATGTAGCTTAATATACCAGTAAATATTAAAACCTAAATATTTATCAGAGATGTTGTAATATTGCTTCATATAGCCCTTTAAACCTTAATGCAGAGGCAACACAATAGCAAATGTCATGTCATCACTTCAAAAAGCATTTGTTTTTGTCACCAGGCATACACAAATATTTACTAAGAATTAAGACTATGTATGCATGTCACAATGGCCTTTGGCAAATTGAAGGCCCAATTCGATGTTTGCTTGTCGTAAGTCAAGTCAATTAGTATTAGTACTATTAGTTAGTCTTCACATGCCATAATGTTAGCCCCCCAAAGAGTAACCAACATATACCGCACATAATGTAATGCATACTACTCAAATGCTAGTAAAGTAATACCATGCCCTTGCAATTTAGAGGAATATTTCAACAATAAACAAAAATTGACCAAATAAGAGAAATTAACTTTAAATTACCAAAAGTAAAGATTTTTATTTTATTTTGTTCAAAATAATAGTTTGATTATCCTGGCAGTTACTAATAGACATAATCCAAAAAACATATTTAAACACTAGCTAGATTAACAGTAGATTAACATTACCTGTCAATAGCAGTGTAGTTAAGAACAGGTTCTTGAAACTTAAATATGATGTATTCATGCTGGTTAAATGACTCCTATTGTTTTTCTCCCAACTCTTAGAAGGCTTATAAACCCCCCCAGTACGCCACCCCCCTCCCAATCAACACACTAACCATGTTGTGTGGTTGTTTTTCAACACCTCCAGTAACCATTGATCCATTGTATTTTTGAACACCTCTGCTCATAAGAGTCAAGTCAATAAAATTGTCCTTTGAGAGCAGAAAAGCCCTTTGAGAGCAGAATCGCACGCACGCACGCACACACACACACACACGCACGCAGTATAGTGCTTAGTGGATTAGTAGGGCTGAACTATTGTTCATGGATGATAAAGGGTTTTTGGGACCATTTTGTGATGAGTTTAACAACTTCAAATAGCTAAAAGATATTAGTTGGCTTTTATTTAATGTGACATAATTGCACACAAGTACATTGCAGTTGCACCTGATCAGAGTTAGCTAATGAATGGGATGTTTTAATGTTGCTTCATCATGTTGCTAATAATAATCATCATCATCATGCAGAGTGACACCCACAGATGCTTTGGGTTTAATGGTCAGGCATCACATCTATGTGTGAATTTCCATCTTATAATTTATAAATCAACTTGATGAAAACCAAATGTCCAGTGGTGGAAAAAAAAGGTAAATATAAACACGCAAATAAATGGCAAAACTACAAAAACTCTAGTATTTGACCTTCTATGAACTCCGGATGACCACCAGAGGCGGTGCGTTAGCACCTGGATATCCATCATGCGCAGGTCAAGTACCTTTACCAGTAATGCAGAGCTCTTAATGGGGTGAGTGTGGTTTCCTCGTAACCTTGTTGGTATGTGCCATCCAGGTGCTAACGCACCCCCTCTGGTGGCCAGAAGGAATGAGTTTGGCCGTCACTTGACATCTTGGCAGGAAGAAGAATTATTGGTAAAGGTACTCGACCCACGCTTGCGCCTGATGGATATCCATATAGATGGATATGAATAGCCTCCGGTGGTCATCCAGAATTCATAGAAGGTAAAATACTTTAGAGTTTTTGTAGTTATTCCATTTATTTCGTGTTTATATTTACCTTTTTTCCCACTGCTGTGGCATGTTGCCACGGAAATGTAACTGTCGAGACAATAAATATATAAATGGCTTTGCTGTGCTCGTAGTGCACAGGCGTTAAGCACATGCACACGCTATGATGACACTATAAATACATTAATTCCAGATAATGATGATGGTGGCAATGGTGGTGATGATGAAGATAACATAGACTATTAACAGCAGCCGGTCGACAACAATCCCAATCATGTCCCACTCCTGTGACGTCTGTGTTCCCTGGCAGTGTTGGTCCACCTGAAGGCGGATGGAGCGCAGGTCCTGGCTCAGCCTCCTCAGTTCCTCCATCACAGGATCATGGGCTGATTTCAGTGGCTGGTGATCGGTTGAGATGAGCCAAGGCTGTGTCTCTGGGTTGTGGACCTCAACAGGAGCTGGGATCTCCACACTAGTCACTAGCTGGATTGCTGAGAAAGAGGTTAGGGTTAGGAGAGCACTGGAAATATTGACCACGGATAGATGGCATGGACCAACTAATTTGCCATGACATGGTAATTAAAAAGAAAAACGTAATCCAATACTAATCAGAAAAAAAAGGAATTGAAAAATGTATCTTTGAGCATAGTGTTGTAATAGTTATGCAGTCTGATGTTAGTAAGTAGATGAGTAGCAACTTATCGCCTCGGCAGGGATAGAAAATGTTCCATGTACGTCATAGACATAAATCATGCATATGTGCATACGTTTTGGGTTGAGGTTGACTGTGACTCTGTTGGTTTTTTTTTTGTGGTGGAGGAAGATGACGGGGGCTAGGTACTGGAGCACCAGGATGCTAACCCAGCGGGGTACCTGATGATAGTTACTGGAGCTCTGGATGTTGGTGATAATTATCGTCTCTAAAAGGCTGCCCACCATCAGAGCGAGACTGATGCAGAAGAAAACGTCTGCAGAGAAAAAATAAGGAAGATGTCATTTAACTACTGTCTAACTATTTTATATGCATTTTCATCAGAATCTGATTACAATCTGTACAAAAGTGTCGTGACAGGAAAGCGACCTGTTCCCTGATTGACGTGGAGTTGATCTAAGCATATAATTAGCTGAAAATAGGACATTTTTGTATTCCAATCATATGTAACAGGTGGGACAAAAACTGCCACCACCACAGATGTATCAATCAAACCATTAAACTCACTGGTGTGATGTCGCTTTCGCATCGATAGGACTGCTAATAGACGGAACCTGAGCACCAGCTGTTTTGTGATTGTCTGCTTTCACCAGGTGCGTTGTATTATTGTATTGGGACTTGTGTTATAGATGTTGTATTATCATGGTGGTGTTGGAACCCTATGTGTTTATGTGCAATTTTTACCCAGCCTGCGAAAGATTACCTGCAGCTTATTAGAAGGAACCCATAGCTGACTAGCTGTTTTTGTGATTTGTCTGCTTTCACAAGAAATAAACGTTATTGGCTGTGATATTTAAAAATACACCAACGCAAGACGAAGACGATGCGTTTAATGCGACAAATTTAAACATAGCGGAGTAAATAGTTGTAGCAGATCCTCTACGAGTTCAATCTGGAACTGTTCTTGATCAGTAAATCAGTTTTGCAGGTTATGCTCACTCAAACTAAGACAGGTTGAGTCGGAAAGGTTAATGTTCATGGCAGGCTTCAAAAGGCATAATCAATCACACATTGTGGGCATGGTTGCAACAAAGAAACAATGCACAACTTTCATGACAAGGCACATAGTTTTCATGACATGATTCATGATGTATGACACATAATGTATGTATGACTTAGCTGCAATTATAGCCTATATATTTTATGTAATGCATTAACAACAAAGAATAGGGAGATTGACGTTGCACACAAATTGCAGAGATAGAGTTAATGTAGAGTTGTTGCTTACTGATGATGGGTGTGGTATTCCCAGTGACCGGCAGCAAGTCATTCATAAGCAACAAGAAGACGGTGTAGCCTAAGATGAGGGTCATCTTGAAGGCAGAGCGGTCCACACTCTGTGGGGGTAACATGAAGCTGAAGAGGTCCACTGTGACCAGGAAGCAGCTGGGGATGAGCAGGTTGACCACA
Source organism: Mora moro (assembly GCA_900303205.1). Taxonomy (NCBI): domain Eukaryota; kingdom Metazoa; phylum Chordata; class Actinopteri; order Gadiformes; family Moridae; genus Mora; species Mora moro. Next base: position 10,352 of record OMNR01098083.1, read on the forward strand.
TAGAGAATTGCTCTACGCTTTATCACAATCTAATGTGAGAAAAACAAACAAATGGTGCACAAAGCTTGTATCTTGGAGTATTAAAATTATGGTCTTGGTGCTGATTATGAAGTCGTTTCACCATAAACATAAATGATTAATCATAAAATATTGATTTAGCGCATTCTTGTCAGCATACCAATTTGTTGTAGAAATAGGGACTTCAGTAACAAGAAAAAAAAGTAGTCAGTTTTACAATCTAATACAAACATGCTTCAGTGGGTTTCAGATTGTTTTAGTTGGATAGTTGCAGATGTTTTTAATGTTTTGTCTGTGTAAAATTAAATGTTTCCTGCACAAAGACAAACACAGACGAAATGGCTGTTGACATGTTTATCATAGTAAAAAAAAAAGATATATGCAATAAGTTTAATGAAACTTGAAATAAACTGCACTTACATTATATACAATATCCTGGTATTCTCTGTCATCTAAGTCCATCAAGGATGAAGCTGCTGTGATGTTTAAGAGCTCCCATTCTCCTTTAGTCAGTAAGACTTCTCTGGTCTCCTTCAGAACGTCCTCTGCTTTGCGTCCCTGAACCATGCGTATATCTTTAGCTGAAAACAGATTAACCATTTTTTATTATTTTCTTTGTTCGTGTTCACTTCCGTTATTTTGTCCATTCAACCATAGGCTTACCAACGTGTATGTAGGATCCAAAAGACAAAGTGCAGTTTTGGACGTCAAAGGGGAAATAGCTGATTCCTAAATTGCAGGAGCTCACCACTCTGACTGGTTTGTCATCATATACACGACCCTTGTTGTCTAAATGGACATAGGCAGTGAAGGGGGACTGGTCCTCATCCATGCTGCAATAAAACATGACATAATATCTTTGGTCTACTGGAGAATGAGTTGCAAATGATCCATCAATTTCTTAATTACCTAATAAATTTCATGCGTCAGATTCAAAACATAAAACACAGACGTCATGTAAGACGAAAAAAGTCACCTAAAAGACTACAGCATTAATCTCTCAGGTCCACTCAAAATCGATGTTTTGGACATTATTTGGAGTCAAAACTACTCGATAGTTCCATGGCACAACACAACATTCAAAACTTTTCCTTTGCATCATAAAGACTTACAACTGAATTTAGACTTACAACTCTGCTATGAAAATGTCTGGGAGCCACAGCTTTTCACGTTTAACAGACACTTTGTCTGTACCACATTCCTTCTCATCCCAGCTCAGACCTTCTATGTCCCAATCCTACATTAAACGAAAGCAGTTTGAAAACAGTTTCAAGTCATTTTTTATAATGGTGTCATTCAACCACCCTCTTTAAATTGATATCATTCTAAAAATGACAAAAAGCTGTCAGCAAAAAGCTGACATGAAAAGTTTGTATTGTTCACACATTCAATTAAAACAATGTATAGAACAACAACGTTTCTGGATAGTAGTTTATAGTTCTTTTAGACAATACAATGCATCTTATTCTACAAATATAAAGGTAATTGATTAATGTATTACATTTACTTACAAGATGAAGCCATATGAAAGTTGTAAGTGTTTGTGCTTTTTCATTCTAGATAAAAGAGACATTTGATTTAGTAACAGCATGCTTTGACTTCAATATACTAATTATTCATAGCATTTAAAAGGAACAGAAATATGTTTAATAATCTATGTTGACTTAAGAGTGCACTTACTACTCCCAAAATTCCAACCAAAATGAAAGAGACCGAGACATTTGTTGGTGTTGTAAAATGTTTCACAGGGCGTAGCTGTTTCTTTGAAAATAATGTGTCCTCAAGTGCATCAAACAGGGCTTCAGGACTTGGGCTGGTACAATTTAATGCTGATCCCGTGGCTATGTAAATAAACATTCCGTGGAAAAGGAAAACAATTCATTAACAACAACAATGAATTAATATAAGAATAGTTATATAATTATAGTTATAATAATAGTTAATCATCAAATATTTTATTTGAAAAATCCTTAACACATAACATACCAACTAAGTCACAGATGTATTCATAATATTTGTGTTCTGCCCATTGCAAATAATGATGGTCCTGGAAATTGGCCCTGCTGCTTTGTTGGTCCATGTAAAATATATAATATATATTTAAAATAACAACAATCCACCTTACCATGAAACAACATCAAACTGAGGGAGATGAGCTCAAGTCCTTTTTTCAGCTCCATCATTTTCATTCCATTTATCACGGGTCCTCTAGATTTCTGCAAATTTCCAACCAATTTGATTTGCTAGCTTGATTGACAGACAAGGCAAACTTCAATAGCGGTACTTAGGAGAAAGTTGAGAAAGCCGTCATATTCAACGCAGGGTCCCTAAGCCCCTGGAGTTATATGGTGCGTGATACACAGCATCTTGTGTGTAACTATGTAAAATATATGTACTATTTGCATTCAAGCATGGTTAGGAAAATGCATGTAAACTAAAGTTACTGTAATACTTGAGTGAGTACTGCATTGTGAGTCTACAGTGTTGTTCAGTATATATATATATATACATATATATGGATGTATCATTTAGCTTGCTAGTTTTATTGAAAAGTAGTTATCAGTATTGATATTGAACCATATTCAGTTTTAAATAAAAACGCAAACCTAAACCTTAGTTTAAACCTGAAGTCTGAACTCTTCCTAGCGACTTTATGCTAGCTTTTCATGGATGTGTGTTACAAAACACATGGTTTTATGTAGTTTTCCATGTAGCATTTCATCTCCTTTCTTTTCTTAAAAGCCCAACTGTTAGTCGTGTTGTGCTGTAAGTGTTTTTTTCTTGTCTTGCCTGTCTTGCCTTTTTAACAGGTTCCAAACAAAATATTTGATCAGTAGCTGACATTATGGTGCCTGGAGGAGTCGTAAATCTATGGTGGCTAATGTCTTAAATAAACAGACATTTTCATAATTTTAGGTCTGATAACCTAAGAGCTATATCTGTAAGTGTATATAGGCTATATATAGCTTGTTGATTTACCAATAGGAATGAAATAATTCAGATGTTATTTGATTTTTATCAAATGGTTAGGACCGTGTATTAACATGCTATTGTCTTTATCATAGACACACTTGTCTTCAGGGCACACTATCTTAAAAGCCTACCAACAAACAAGGGCCAGAGGGTTCACCAGCAGCTAGCTGACAGTATTTGTTTCTCTGGTGTTTTCTTTTTCACTTCTGTTCTGAACAGATATTGTGGTAAATGTTCTGTTGAACAGTTGATTTGTTCAGTTGGTGTGAACCAATTTACCATAATATTGGCCTATATTTTCTTCCAGCAGTGTAACGGTTCATAATGCAGATGCAGAGCCAGGTGGAGGTTTAAAGTATGTAATCTAAAAGGTTTGCAGATCAAAACAGAAAAAGTACGACTACTAAACAAAAAAGTAAATTTCAAAATCAATTCAAGATCAAATTCTCCAAGTATTCTTATGCTCAATATTATTATATGCATTTGTTTTTATTTCCATTGTTAGTTTCATTTAAAAAAATAAATAAAAAAAGTGGGCTGGTGTCTGTACTCTAGAGTAGTGGTGCAGAGTTCGGCTCTTAGTTTGTCCTCAGTACATTCGAGTTTGTTAATTAAAAACCCCCAAAACATATTGTTCACTGTTCATTAAACCCACAGGCTCGTAGTGTCCCTCCCCGACGTGTGTGCTCTTCCTGCCTCTGCTGCTCGAGTCTGCAAGCATTGAACAGCAAACCGCTGTCACTTCAATATAACCTGAATAAGTTCATCATTTAAGTTATGAAATAATATAATTATAATTGAGTTATGTGAGAAAATATCTCCTCTGTGTTTTAGGTTCATTTTGAACAAAACGTGGTGTCCACAATGCAAATTTATTATCAAACGAAAAGCACATTTTTGGATTGCCTACATTACTGACGGATTGGGGAATGAGTCCAGGCCAAACAACAAAGTAGTGAATTTTAAAGTTATTTAAGCAATATCACACGAGAGGGAGTTATCTTTGGCACTTGGCCTGCGGCCTTGTGCCTACGACCGAATCACAACCATGCTGATATTCAGTGCAACATCACTAAATCTAAAATCAGACTTTAGATGAATATCTAAAGTCTGATGGCAGGTAAGCTCAACCCGGGCGAACGGGGCGTTTCACTTTCTTTCGCTTCATATTTGTTTCGACCAATCATGTTGCTGGAGGCGGGGCTCTGTGAGCGTGTAATTGGCAAACACAAAGTCGGCTCTGGTGAACTGTAAAGGTTTAAAATCAACACTGTGTAGGCTGACCACTGTAGAAATACACTTAATAAAAGTCAATAGACACTTAGTTTGGGCGGAAGTAGCAAAAATTGCTTGCTGTAAACGATAAATGTCAGTTGGGTGTTGTGAATGATGAATGGTAGACAGTAGACAGTAACACAGCCCAGTTGATTATCACAGCAACACTGTTTCAAGTCAAATGTCAATCAAGTTTATCAAATCACTTGATAGTCTATCAAAGCATTTTTCACTTCACACCCATTTTAACCGCTTCATTTTCAATTCACATGCATTTTCATCATTTCCATTTTTTTAAAATTTGTTTTTGTTACTTCCACCCTTGAGGCCATTTTCTTTAAATGATAAATGGCAATTTTATGTTGTGAATGATGAATGTACAATGGGGAAAATGATGAAACATGGGTCTGTTTTCATCATATCACCACTGTTTTGAACATTTATCACCTCCATTTTTATTAATTCATTTTTGTTACTTACTTACCACCCCTCATACTCTTTTGCTGCTGGGTAATTTCATTGAAACTTTGCACAAACCACTTTTGTTGTGATCATTTGAAGCTCTCCCGGTGCTCTAAGCTGTGTCTTAGGAAACCTTTACACTGAAGCACTGTTGTAACCTGACCGGACTCGGACCAATGACACGAGTGGAGAAAGCGGCTGACGGCAATTACGTGATACTGTAATTTAGCTCTTTGAAGCGTTGTTCAAATCCACGATAGGATCATTATTTAGATTATGTTCCTGTTGGGGACCAAACACACGATCACATACCATTTAGACCCACTAGACCCACTTGTAAAACATAACTCTCAGAAATTCACATTCTGCTGCTTTAAATTTTAGTACATTATTTAAAAGCATTCATAATAAACACACTTTTATATAATACGTCTACAATCCATAATTGTTGGATTGGAATGAACAGCCTTGACCCAGACCCACTATTTTTGTTTTTTCGATTTTGTCATGCAATTTAATTAGACAAATGGACAACTGGGGAAAAAACAATGAACTGAGGCACACTCAGACGCACATTAACCTACCTGTGGTTGTTTTTTTAACACCTTCCGTGACCATTCATCCATTGTATTTTTTTTACAATGTCTCTTGAAGTCCTGTTTATGTTCATTATAAGTGCAAGTCACTTGTTTCTTATGTGTCTCTGCTCTGTCACACAGCTATGCTGACCGAGTTTTACCACCAGTGAAATGTTTGATTTAACATCTATGAATTTGTTAAAAGATGTGTGATGAAACCACTGTTTAAACAACTTCAAGTTAGCAGGATTGCACTGAATTGTTTGGATTTGTTTGGATGACGAAGGAACACCCATTTTGCGATGGCATTAACTTGTGGAACAAAAGTAGCATGTAGCATAAGTGTAGCCTAAATAAAGAGGCTGGAGTCATAGACGGATGCAAGGGCTTCAGATCTGCAATTTGTAATTTAATTAAAGTCGAATGACTGACCTTGACAGTGACAGATGTCACAGCCCTGTTGTGGACATCTAACCCTCCTGTTCCTGTTGGCCTTTAAAAGGCCCCCTCGGCGACAGTGAGCCAGCGACTCAGCCATTTTGTTTCAGAGTGTAGTTGGCTGTGTGAATTTTCCTTTTAATGGGTTTAAGATAATACGACTTTCTGTTCTATTTGCCTCGAGTATGTTGACGTTTCGTATGGTATGAAGCTATTGGGGGTAATATTTTGAACTACACTACGTTAGATGCCGAAGAAAGCAAAAAAAACATATATACAAAATAATAATAACGTGCTAATGTTCAATCTATCCGTATATACAGTACATGCCTATTTATGTATCACACAAAAAGTAGGCGATTCTGGCAAGTGGGATCATTCTTGGAACACGACCGGTTCACGAAACGGCCATATTGTTGCAAGCCATCTGACCAGCCATTACACAGCTCATCCACAGCTAAAAACAGACTCACTGTACCAAGTTATCTACCACCTTGCAAAAACGGCCCACCATCTAAATCATAAACAGAAAACCCTGATAAACTACCACTACTATTACAAACTACTACAACTAAATGTTTTTATTATTATTTTGAATTCAACACATATGACCAGATTATGATGAGACTGGTGATGCTGGAAATGTTGAAGATAATATAGATTATGAAGAGCAGCCGGTCAATCACCATCCCAATCATGTCCCACTCCTGTGAGTTGTGTGCTCCCTGGCAGTGTCGGTCCAACTGCAGGCGGATGAAGCGCAGGTCCTCGCTCAGCCTCCTCAGTTCCTCCATCACAGAATCATGGGCTGATTTCAGTGGATGGTGATTGGTTGAGATGAGCTGAGGCTGTGTCTCTGGGTTGCAGACCTCAACAGGAGCTGGGATCTGCACACTAGTCACTAGCTGGATTGCTGAGAAAGAGCAGGGTTAGAAGACAATGTAAGCAGTATTGACCACAGACAGATGGCTTTTATTATCATATGACTAATTGTAATTTGCCTTATCTAATAGTAAAATGTATTTTAGAGCATAGTTAAAGTTACATTTATAGTGATATTAGTCAGTAGATCAGTAGGGATAGAAGTAAAAACAGTTGTAATTTGCAGACATTCATCTGTGCTTACGTTTTGGGTTGAGGTTGACTGTGACTCTGTTGCTTTGTTGTTTGGGGGGGAGGCAGACGACTCGAGCTAGGTATTGGAGCACCAGGATGCTAACCCAGCGGGGTACATGATGGCAGTAATTGGAGTTCTGGATGTTGATGATAATTATCGTCTCCAAAAGGCTGGCCACCATCAGTGCTAGACTGATGCAGAAGAAAACACCTGCAGAAAAACAATGCACAACTTATTTCACTGTGACCAGGCAAAAAGTTTTCATGACAATTTAAGATGTATGACATATAATCTGCAATTATGGCTTATATATTTTTAGATAATACATAAACAACAAACAGCTTCCCAGTCTGATATTGCGGTCTCATGGTTACATGGTGCTTTATGACCAAGACTGCGAGAGTCCCGACGGGTATCTATCTATGTGATTACCAGTGAACAAATGGCTGCAGCCAACAGCATACAACGTGAACATTCTTTGGCGACCACACAACGCAACGCAGAGTTCACCCCACTACACAAACAATTCGCTTTTCTACAAATGTCACTTTTTTGACATTGACGTACGCCAAATAGAAAGCTAGGAAGCATATAAACAATACAATGTCTAGAGTAGCAATGTTGCACGGGACGATTTCTATGTGCTCGAACCCCTCTCCACTTTCACCCACATTTAAAGAGCAACGTCAATTTTCTGCGGATGGAAAGATCAGCATTTTTCTCTGGGCTGACTAATATTGTTGGATGTGTTTTTTAGCTGGCCTTGTAGCTAATGATATACACAAGAGTCCTTAGTTTTACATTGTTTTACGTTAGCTAACTATTAGCTACATAGCGGTTAAGATGTTACTGTGTGTGGAAGTGCTGGAAATGGACAATGATATTCTGCTTTAAAAAATTGCCTTTGCTCATGCTGTAGGCTATCGGGTAGATACATTTTGTCCATTCCTTCCACCATCAATCAATTGCACAATATGCCCACAATGCCAACAACCACCAACATGGTGTCGCAGCATTATTGCACATTAAGCAGACCTAATGGCTTTGTAACAATGAGGGTCATTTGAGAACCATAGAGCCCATCAAACCAAGTTGAAACCCTTACTGATTATGGGTATGGTCCCAGTGACTGGCATTAAGTCATTAATAAGCATCAAGAAGACGACGTAGCCTAAGATGAGGGTCATCTTAAAGGAGGCACGGTCCACACTCTGTGGGGGTAACATGAAGCTGAAAAAGTCCACTGTGATCAGGAAGCAGCAGGGGATGAGCAGGTTGACCACATAGACAAGTGATCTGCGCCTTATCACAATCTAATGTGAGAAAAACAAATACACAAAGATTCTATATTGGACCCAGAATGAACGGGATGAACATTTTGAGAATATAGTAGCATTTTTGAGAGGGAAAACCTGAGATTAAAGTAGCATTTTTGTTATAATAATTGTATTTGTGAAATTACATTTGCATGTTTGCATGCAAATGATTTTAAATGCATTTTAGAAATTAAATTAAATGTATTGCCATTGTGCAAATTCTGAAGTAGTTTCACCACAAACAGGGAGGTACCTGCAGTTGCTTTCTAAAATGCACCTTTAATTAACAAAATAGTGATTTAATTGGCCCTAATGAAACTCATATGTTTATATGATAGTTAGATAGTTAAATCAAATCAATCAAACATGCTTCAGTGGGTTTCCGATTTTTTTGTCACCTTCACTCACATTACAATGCTATACATAACAATATTATATTATTATATTATAATGTTATAATAATATATGTCACCATGTGTTGTCATGTTTATCACAGTACAAAGTGCATAGTATGCAAGTATGTCAATGAAACACTTAAAATAAACTGCACTTACATTATATTTTACCTCCTGGTAATTTCCTTCAGCTACACTTAAAACAGACGGAGCTGCTTTAATGTCTAAGAGGTCCCATTCTCCTTCAGTCTGTAAAACCGCTCTGGACTCTTCCAGGATTTCCTCTGCTGTGCTGCCCATAACCACGCGTATATCCATATCTGCAACCACATGTAACATCACAGTTCCAAAGACAATGAATCCAAACCCATGTCCATTTGTTTGTACATGCGTTTGTTTGTTTATTTTTTGTATTTGTTCACTTGTTCATTTGTTAGTTGAGTTATTTGGTTGTTAGGTCATTCAACTGCTCACCAAAGTGAATGTAGGATCCAAGAGTCAGGGTGCAGTTTTGGACGTCGAAGGGAAAGGCGTAAATCCCTAAATTGCAGGAGCTCACCACTCTGACTGGTTTATCATCATATACATGACCCTTGTTGTCTAAATAGACATAGGCAGTGAAGGGGGACTGGTCCTCATCCATACTGTAAGAGAATAAGACTTACAAATGATCAATGTATTGATTACCTAATCAATTTCATGGTTCAGAATCAAAACACATATGACACGTCATATATTACGACCGACTATGGAGTCCTCTAAAATAAGACTACTGTCAGCATTCATCTTTTTGTGTCAAGTATCAACACTAAATAAAGGAGTCAAAACTACTCAATCGTTTCGTGTAGCAAGCAAACCTTCTAGCCCCTTCCTTTGAATTGCTATGATAGATCTATTAGAGTTGAAGTGTTTTGGGCTGAGAGCTCTATTTGCCAGAAGGGGGGAGGGGGATGTCATTGAGACGGAGTTGTTATCCCCATGGTAACAGCCCATGCCAACTTTGTGATACTCTTTTTTTTTGGTTTGTTTGTTTAGCACCCTGCCCCTAAAACTAAAACGCAATTCAACTAGCTACGTCACTTGTCAAAATGTCGCCAATGGATATAACATTAAAACTGCTGTTTAGAAGTGTATACTGTTCTGCTCTACAATTGCAGACTGACCCATCAGGTGCCGTTATTATCGCGACGACACCAAAAGGACACCACTTGAGTTCGGAGTAGAGTGGAGCGTTCACAAACTGGTTGACGGAGCATCGGACTGTACACCTGTTTTCTCTAAACGACGGTCTTATTTAAGTAACAGTGGCAAAATGGCATAGATTACTATGTTGATGATCAAACATTAAAAAAACATTAAAAAAAACAAAAAAACAAACATATTGTGTGTGATTTTGGGTTCACTGCCCCTTTAACCAACTAAAGTTACCATTTTGAGACTTACAACTCTGATATGTGGAGGTCTGGGAGCCACAGGTTTTCACGTGTAACAGAAACTCTCCGTGTACCACATTCCTTTTCATCCCAGCTCAGACCCTCTATGTCCCACTCCTACATACAAAAGCAGATTGAAAGCATTAATAAGTCATTATTGATAACCACTTTCATTAAATAGGTACAATGATTAAAGTGACACGCATAACTGCTATAAAAAGTGTCCATTGTTCAAGGACACATTCAATTAAAACAATGTATCGAACAGCACAGTGTCTGAAAAGCAGTGAGACAATGGCAAATAAGGACAAAAGACAGATATAAAAATGTAAAGAAACTAAGAAAGAAAGTAAAAGAAAATAAAGCAGAGGCAAAAGTGTCAGAATCACAAACTCAGATGATGGCCATAAGACAGCCGAAGGTAACTAGTTAACATGCTAGACAAGCTAACTGGAAAAACTTAGATACAGGGAAGATTAATTAATTGGAAGCACTTAAGGATAACTAATCGGTGGTGGTATCCATTGTGCAGGGGGAGAACACCATTGTGCCTTCTGGTGGACTCTTAAAGGGGACCTTTTGTACAAATGTGACTCCTTGCTCTTGTATGCATTAGTAGTTAATTGGGGAATATTACACACGGTGGTAACTAACACTGTAAAATCACTCCCAAGAAAATTCAACCAATTGGATTTGAGGCAGCCGTGCTAATGTTTCTCCTCAGCCGAGCACTTCCGAGTGGCTATAAAATGATCTAGACCACTAGCGACAGGACTTTGTGCAGCGTGTCGAAGCAATTCCAAGTTGTCGGGGACATAGCAGAAGCAGAAGAACCTGAAAACTGAAATCGCTGTGCAATCTCCTGAACGACCAATCAACAAGGAGAGAGTGGGAGAGGGGAAGGAAACCCACTGTTTTCAAGGCAAGGATAATTTCATGGCTGGATACCACACCACAGATGATGGACTGACCCACATTGTTTCACTGTACATTTCAGAATTATTGTTTTAAAGACAAAAGTTCTACAATAGGTCCCGTTCCATTTACGAATGAAAGCATATTTACTTGCCTGTATAAGCCATATGAAAGTTGTAAGTAATTGTGATTTTTCATTCTAGATAAGAGAGAGATTGATTTAGTTACATCATGATTTTACTTTTAATATACCAGTAATTCATTGCATTTCAAATGATCTGATTTGTCATTTACATCAACATCAGTGCACTTACGACTCCCAAAATTCCAATCAAAGTGATCGAAACAGAGACATTTGTTGGTGTTGCAAAGTTGTTCACAGGGCGTAGCTGTTTCTTTGTAAATAATGTGTCCTTAAGTGCTTCAAACAGGGCTTCAGGACTTGGACTGGTACAATTTAATGCTGCGACATTTGCTGTTTAAATAGACAGTGAAGAAGGAAAATGTTTGGTATGTTATACCATACTAGATTGCATTTTTATGTTTGATACTCACCCATTATTTTCTTGTTTAAAACGTAACAGTAATTGTTTCGGTGTCAATGTTTGTGTCTGTTTGGTAGCTAACATTAAATGTGTGTAATCTTACAACAAGATAATTTGCCTTACCATGAAGCAACATCAAGCTGAGGGAGAGGATGTCGATGCCTTTTTTCAGCCTCATTATTAAATGAGTCCAGTATATTTAATCATAGGTTTTCAACCAATTTCATTTGCTGCACACAAGGCAAAATGTTTTCAGTTCTGTTTTTCACTTCTGTAATACTTCTGGAATTATAACAGCATCCTATAGTTTCAAATGCTGTCATTGTGTCAATATTTGATCAGTTACTCCCATCAGTAATTCAATATTGTGACAACCTGTCCCGGCTGTCACTACGTTTTGCCCCCGGTCCCATCCTTTGTCTTTCCTGTCCGTGTTTTGATTACAGCCGCATAGCCGCCCCTTTGACCAAACTCACCTCTCCAGCTGTCCCCTTCATCTGGTCCCCCGAGGCGGAACAGGCTTTCGCCCAACTGAAGCAGCGCTTCACCTCCGCGCCCATCCTGGTGCACCCCGACCCCGCATGCCAGTTCACTGTGGAGGTGGATGCCTCAGACACGGGGGGGTCGGGGCAATCCTTTCTCAGCGTTCCGTTTCTGACCAGAAACTCCATCCCTGCGCTTTCCTTTCCCGTCGATTGTCCCCTGCCGAACGGAACTACGATGTGGGCAATCGGGAGTTGCTGGCGGTGAAGTTGGCCCTGGAGGAGTGGAGGCACTGGTTGGAGGGGGCGGAACACCCTTTCATGGTTTGGACGGACCATAAAAACCTCGCCTACATCCAGTCTGCCAAGCGCCTCAACTCCCGCCAAGCTCGTTGGGCCCTTTTCTTCGGGCGATTTAATTTTACCCTCACCTACCGTCCTGGCTCCCGCAACGTCAAACCTGATGCCCTCTCCCACCAGTTTCTCACCCAAGAGGCTCCACCCTGCCCGGACACCATCCTTCCATCGTCCTGCGTGGTGGCCGCAGTCACGTGGGAGATCGAGGCGTTGGTGAGACAGGCCCAACGGGACCAACCAGACCCAGGTAACGGTCCTCCTAGCCGCCTGTTTGTCCCTAATTCTGCTCGCTCCCAGGTCCTCCATTGGGGCCATACGTCCCGCATCGCCTGCCATCCTGGGGTGGGTCGCACCTTGTCCCTCCTTAGGAGACATTTTGGTGGTCCTCCATGGAGGCCGATGTGTGGTCCTTCGTGGCTGCCTGCACGGTGTGCGCTCAGGGCAAGGCATCTCATCGCCCCCCCGCCAGCCTGCTATGTCCTCTACCTGTTCCCGGTCGTCCCTGGTCCCACATAGCCTTAGATTTTGTCACCGGTCTACCTCCATCCCAAGGCAACTCCACCATACTTACCATAGTGGATCGTTTCTCTAAGGCTGCCCATTTTGTTGCTCTCCCCAAGCTCCCCACAGCCCAGGAGACAGCCGAGCTGCTCACCCTCCATGTCCTGCGCCTTCACGGGATTCCCTCAGACATCGTCTCGGACCGGGGACCGCAGTTCATCTCGCAGGTCTGGAGGTCTTTTTGTCGAGCACTTGGAGCCTCGGTGAGTCTCTCGTCTGGTTTCCATCCTCAGACTAATGGGCAGACCGAACGAACCAACCAGGACCTAGAGTCGGCTCTTCGCTGTGTTGCCGCCCGCAACCCCACCGCCTGGAGTCCTGAGTTACCTTGGGTGGAGTACGCCCACAACTCCCTGACCAGTAGGGTCACAGCCACAGGGGTGTCGCCTTTCGAAGCCTCTTTGGGCTACCAACCTCCGCTGTTCCCTGCCCAGGAGGAGGAGATCGCGGTGCCATCAATCCAGACCCACCTTCGCCGGTGTCGATGGATCTGGAGGGAGACGCAAACCGCTCTACTCCGCACCACCGATCGCAACCGGCGCATGGCCGACCGCCACCGGATTCCGGCGCCGGACTACCAACCAGGGCAGAAGGTTTGGCTCTCCTCCAGGGACATCCCACTCAGGGCAGCGTCCAGAAAACTTTCCCCCCGTTTTATTGGCCCGTACGAAATCACCAGCATCATCAACCCCTCTGTCGTGAAACTCAGGTTACCCAGATCCATGAGAATTCACCCCACCTTCCACGTCTCACAACTCAAACCTGTGTCTGTCAGCCCTCACCCCTGTCCAGTTGGTGGCGTGCGTGTTGGTGGCGTGCGTGTGCATATTAATTAGCTATTGTTTAGTCTGATCTCGTTGTCTAACTGGCTTCAGCCATCGCACTGGTAGGCTGTATGCTACAATTGCAAAATGTCACAACAGCTGAGCTTCCAAAGCTTGTTTAAAAAGCCCAGTATTTGTGATGCCGTAGATAAAGTCGTCTGTCGTCTTTCCGAGGCAAAGGCGCAAAACCTGATGACAATCGCCGCTGCAGGAATCTCCCATGATGCATTTGATGATGCACAAGCGTCTAAGGCATTTAAGGTCAAATGCCCTTAAAATTTGCATAATCTATAAGCTTGTTCTGCATATCAATTATTAAAAAATTAAAACGAATGAATGAATGAAATGCAAATATGCCACAAATATGTGTCATTACTTTTACATTCAAAATGTAAAAGTAAAAGGACGGGTAATAATAGATGATGACAGAATTTTTACGATGAGGAAGACTAACGCAACCACCGGCATAACCATCACACAAGATCCAGCTGACTGGCCGCCTGGCCTGTCAGATGGAGGCTTAGCTTCTCAAATTTGAATATATTTTTTATATACATTGTTTTCAAATAAAGT
>OMNR01098084.1:0-15078 GCA_900303205.1 Mora moro
TTTCACCAGAGATACAAATTGGCTTCCTTAATTGAAATCACTGGGTTCACATTATGGCCAACCCCTTGTTTTTGTGCAACTAGCAAACTTCCTCTTCACTGACTGCTGCTCCATCATTCGGACTAGTCAGATCTAGGCGAGTCTTTGGTCTCGAGGTAAGTTCTTGCGTCTTTATTCCTTATACATAGACATACACAGCGTACCATGGCTAATGTCGGCAACCTGCGGCTCTCCAGCCCCGCTCCAGTGGCTCCTTGTGGCTTTGGCAAAAAAATTATATGGAAATGAATAACCGTAATTTATTTTTAAAAAAGAAGAAAAAAAAAAGATATATTTTCATGTATCATTGTTGTATGCCTAAAAGTGATTCTCCCATTCGCCAGTGATATTTCTCCAAATGATGTAGCCTATACACCGAAAAAAAAGGTGTTTCCAGTCAAGTAAAGAATGCGTCATGTCCTACATTCGTGAAGTTCGTGAAATGGTGACGAGAAAAACCTAAATAAGATAGCAGCTGGCTGGGGGGAGATCGCCCGAAAGTTTCCTCTTTTAGTTATGTCACTTCCAGTAAATATCACAATATGGTGGTTATGTTCTCTGTCTGATTTCCAGCACACAGCTGATAGGTACCGGGTTTGTTTACACGACGGCCAGACAGACAGACAAACAGACAATGTAGATTTAATAGGCGGTGTTACCTTTATTATAATCTACTATCTTCTAATCTACTATCTTTTGATAGTAAAGGTTGCCGACCCCTGATCTGAAGACAATGTAAAAGTACTCATTATGTGTACAACAGGTGTATTTCCGACTGATAATAATATTAATTGCCTATCACATTTTACAATTAGGTTTGTTGCAAGGAAGTGCAAAAGTAAGTGCAAACAGTCATAAAAAGTGCAACGAACAAAACGGCATAAAAAGTGCATCGAGCGAAACACAGGAAGCCAGGTACAAGTGTCAATACAATACAATACTTAGTGCAAGAGAAGGGGAAGTTATGCACAGTCCAGGTGAACTCTGAACAGACTTGAGTCACTTGCGGAACACACACACACTGTGGTGCCAGGGCGGAGTTGGGAAGAGTTGGGACTTGGCAGAGCGATGTCTGCCGGTTCGGCAGTGATGGTGGTACCAGTCGTCCCGCTGAGGTTGTTGAGCGGAGTGTTCGGGCTGGTGTGTGGGGTCTGACCGGGCTGGTGTGTGGGGTCTGACCCGAGCACGGTCCTTACAGTGTCTTGAATCTGATCCGGGCGGTTACCGGAAGCCAGTGTCTACCTGAAGCCAGTTTTTTTTTGGTTTTTTTTGAAGAGAGGGGATACATGTACTGTATACCTACAGTACATACAGTATTACCGTATGTATTACACATATTTTGTATGTTCACTCTCACTCAGCTAACGTAAACTGTAAAAAATATCATATTATATATAATATATATATATCACTTATTTCCTCTTTTTGAACATGTGCTTGTCACGCTGGATGCTTGTCCAAATCATCTATCACAAGATTGTAAACCACGAAGCCACAAGACGTGTCATCCAACACCAATAGGCAACATGCAAAATTATGTAATCAAACTGTTAGGACAAATGAGTATAAATCCAATTTCCCAGAAGGGCCATACAGCGAGAGTATGTGTTCACACGAGGCCAGCAGCAGTACAAAACCAGGCTATTATCTCCATGGATTAGGTGGGGGTTGTCAATCGAGAAAGAGCAGTTAACTAGCTTCACGAGTTCCCAGTGGCTAAGTGATATATTTCTACAAAGCCCAACCGCCTTTCGCCTATCGGCCTGAGTAGGGCGGCTATTGTCGAACTCGCAGTCCATCATGTAAGCTATGGATTCCATTCACACTGAGATTAAGACATTAAGAAAGAAAGAGTGCTCTGTGTTGCTGACCTGGCATCAAGTCATGCGCCCACAAATTAATTAGAGGTACCGCTAAGCTCGGAACAATGTCAATGACCCTGGCCATTGTGCGTTCAGTGTGTCGTCATAGGCCGATATACATATACACATTGATAGAATTTGTGGTAGGACACCATGTGTAATATTTGGCATATCATGAATATCAGTTCATGTGCTCCATGAGGAAGAAATATTTACAAAGAAAAGCACAATATTAAACCATGATGTGTATTCTCTCCCTCCCTCTCACACCCCTTGTTCTCATCAACAGGATGGCCCTTCTTGATTTCCCTATTCCGGAGCTGGATGTCACCTTGCAAGAGGTGGGGCGTGTCCTTCAGCTCACTCTGAACCCTGACCTGTACCCCGAGTTTAAAAACACCCTGGGCCAGCAGCGAGAGGTCCTCCAGGCGGCACAGAAGAAATTAGCCGCCTCTGCCTCGGGACGCGAGAACTGGGTGACGGAGCAATTCAAGAGCCGGCTACTGTCGTGTAGCGACCCCCTGCCGACGTCCACGGCCCTCCCTGCCGTCTTTCCCCCCTCCAGGGCTAGGAAGGACTATACACAACTGGAGAGGGCCGCTGCTCTGCTCTGGGGAGTGGCCAAGCTGTACAGTGAGCCCTCTCTGGTGGAAGGGGATGTAGCGACAACGGAGCGCACACAGCAGTCTGAAATATTTGCCTCCTGCCGATTACCAGGTGCACAGCAAGATGAGATTAAGGTGGGCGATTATTCAGGAAAAAGAGATATTTTGTGGAAACATTTAAACATTAATTATGATGTAAAAACAATGAAAAGCTAAATATTTCTGAATCAACATTGCCAATAAAAGCGACCATCATAAATGTGCTTACCTCTTAGCAGATCATTAAAATGACATTCTAAATGTGTAATTATAGATGTACCCAGACAGCATCCACGCTATTGTCCTCTGTGTTGGAGGAGTGTTCCTTATTGACATCATGAGCCGTAGCAGCAGCAGCAGCAGCGATGGACCAATGAGCCCTCGGCCAGTCTCTGACATATACAACCAGCTGGCTCAGGTCATGAGCCACGCCAGCTCCACCAAACAGAGCAACGCTCCTGTCATTTGTGGCCTATCAGCCTTGGAGCGCAAATCCTGGGCAGCCCTCAGGGAAGAGATTCTGAAGCAAGGAGACACTGCAGCAGAGTCACTGGGGCTCATGGAAAGCGCAGTGGTGGCTCTTTCCCTGGAGGACTGCAATGCCCCCCCTGAGATGGCAAATATCCTGAATACAGTCCGGCTGGGGGGAGAAGACAGGCCTTGTCTGAGATACTACGACAAGGTAATTAATGGAGTATGTGCACCCCACCTATACACACACAGACAAACATTTATTATAGCTACATAAATTATGTATCTTTTTATTTGACAGGTGGTCAACCTGGTGGTGTTTAAGGACAGCACAGCTGGAATGGTCTTTGAGCACAGTGCTGTTGATGGAATGGTAGCTGGGCTTGTATCAGAGTGTGTGTATCATCTCTCTGAAACTGTAGACATAAACTTTGACCACAATGGCCCCGGGGACAACAGCAGGTCTGACACAGAAAACAATGTCAATGGCATTAACTCAACTCCCCTACCATTCCCCTTGCAAGGAATCAAAACCAATCCAAGCCCTTCCTTAAAAGCCACTCACCCTGTCATTACCTTTGAGGTGTCATCATTCCCAGATGTATTTTCAGCACTGAGAGGTCAAAGAGGCCTGTACGATGCCTGGATCAACTTCTCTTTGCAACTTTCCTTGAGGCAAATTTTTGGTGAGTCTGCAGCCAATCACATTCTTGTCACACCAACCCACATGCGGCACTACAAACATGGCCGCTGTGACCCAACATACTCTCTGACTATGAGGTCACGGGAGCTGATAAGTGCTCTTGCATCCTGTGTGGGGCCAGACAACACACCTCAGTATACTACTCAGCTTCTACAACTGTTCCATGTTGCCTTTCTGGAGCACAAGAACCTCATAAAAGCAACAAAAAGTGGCCAGGGAGTAGGTCCTCATCTTGCTGCCCTTCGGTGGTCATTGCCCTCTGACAATCCACTGAAAAAGTTCCTGGATCCTTTTGGATGTCCCTCTGTTTACCTCACTGGTAAAGATCTAATGGAAGGTGTAGAGTGTGCAGTGGGAAATGTATATGCTAAGGACCAACTAGCAGTTACTTACCTAGGGAGGAGAGACAAGGTCTCGGTGGTGCTAAATGCTAAAGGTAGCTTTGCCACGGTGTTGGAAAAGCTTTGTGACAGTCTGAAGATTAACATGAAGCTAGTGATGCTACTAGCTCTTAGATACTCCATTGCATGCCAAATGGGTGCTCTGGAGTCTGTATTCCAAGATGGCCAAGTAGGGCCAATGAATAGAGAGGTGAACCACTCTGTAGAAGGCCATCTAGCTAAAACAAAACACAATTCAAACTCCATGAGCCCAGACTTTACTCTGGTAATACATGGAGGGGCTGGAGAGGAGATGATGTTAAACAGCAAAGTAGTGGAGGTCATTGAGTTTGCTCTCCAGACAGCTTTGAGCCTTGGTTCCCAAGTGCTTCAACATGGTGGCAGCAGTCTTGATGCAGTTCAGAAGTCAGTGGAAGCTTTGGAAGACTGCTTCCTCTTCAATGCAGGGAAAGGCTCTGTTTTTAACAAAGATGGAAAAAATGAAATGGAGGCAACCATCGTGGATGGCAGTGGGATTAATTCTGGATCTGTAGCCTGTTTGCAGAGGGTAAAAAACCCCATAAAAGCCGCCAGGTGTGTGATGGAGAAAAGTCCTCACTCAATGATTGTGGGAGATGGAGCTGAGGATTTTGTCCAGGGTTTGGAACCAGGGAAACCTCTTGGCCCTGATTATTTCCACACTGATGTTCGTCACAAAGAGTTAATGGTGAAGCTCAGGGCTGACAACAATTCAAAAAACAACCATCCCCAAACTGTAGGAGCTGTTGCTTTGGATCGCTGGCGTAAGTTAGCTGCTGCAACATCTACAGGCGGTTTGGTAGGGAAACTAAAAGGTAGGGTTGGAGATACAGCAGTAGTAGGAGCAGGGATATATGGTGATGACAAGCTAGCTATTACTTGCTCTGGAGATGGAGATGTGTTTCTGAGGCACACAGTAGCACAGAAAGTAGCTAGTCTCTACCATCACAAGGGCTACACACTCAAAAAAGCATGTAGAGAAGTGATTTCTGAAAACCTAAAAGGAATCTGTGCTGGAATCATCGCTGTAGATTCTAAAGGTGAAGCTGTCATTGAGACAAATGCTGGGGTGATGTTTGTAGCCTCCATGATTGGCGGCATTACACGGGTGGAGGTTCTCAGACCTATGCACGAGCTCTCCAATGTGATCTGGGAGACAGATGAGCTAGTTGCCCACCTGAATTCAAAGCCTTGGACCCCAGGGGAAACAATTCTGACAAGGAAAACTTTAAGTGGTCCAAGCAGCATCTTCCAGTTAGCTCTACCTGATTTTGTGGCCATGCTTCAAGCGGCAAAAACTGTGTCTAACCTGCTGTGTAAGCGACTTGGAGTGCAGCGTTGTGCCTTGGTTTTTAATCCAACCCCTGACCACCCAGCCCAAATCAAACTGCTGCCACTCCATGGCCTAGAACCCAACTGGCACCCTTTTGTATCCCAACAAGAGGATTTCAAAGCCTATGATCCTGGTTACTGCTCCTCAAAGAGTGGCCCTCGCTGTGAGGATGGACTATTGGATGAGGTTCAGGCCAAGATTAGGGATAAATTGCCAACACCAAATGCCCCGTCTTGCTATGATTACTTGGGTGATCATTCCAGTGATGACCTTTTCTCCCGTATTGTACGTGGAGAAGAGCAACAATGGAGAGTTTGGGAAGACTCTGAACATGTTGCATTCCTGACACCATACCCTAACACACCTGGACTTACTGTTATGGTGCCTCGCAAGCCACTTTCCAGTGACATCTTTAGTTTAAAGGATGCAGACTACACAGCACTGATCCAAGCTACCTATAAAGTAGCCAAACTACTTGAAGAGGGAATGGGAGCAAGAGGTGTTGCACTCATTTTTGAAGGCTTTGAGATTGATTATGCCCATGCTAAGATGATTCCTCTAGTACCTTCACCAGATGGTAACAAGCCTGAAGAACTGCAACCTGAATATTTCCAAAGCTACCCCGGATATGTGTCTTCACTCGATGGTCCAGCTGCCAAACCTGAAGCCCTTGAGAAAATCCACTCAACCATCACCCAATGTAAGCCTCCTGGATCATGGCAAGAACCTCAGACACATTCCATGATTGCCATCAGGAGTCAGTGGTACCACAACATGTTTCAGATTCAAAACACCCTCTTTCACAGCACAGTGGAGTATTTCCATAACATCTGCCAGTACTCTTACGCTCTGACTCCTCTCACCACTGACACCATCTCTTCCCCCATGGGCCTGGGGTCGGATTCAGAGCCAGTCTTTGTGAACATATTGGGCCAAGATGTTTACCTTGCAGACTCCATGCAATTTGTACTTGAGTACTTCCTCCGGTTTCAGGAGAACCTTCCAGGGACTTATTACATATCGCCCAGCTTCAGAGGGGAAGACCCTGACGCTACACACTTGAATCAATTCTACCATGTAGAGTGTGAGCTTCTTGGTGATATGGACAATGCCATTCAAATAGCAGAGGGCTATGTGTTTCACCTCACCAATGCCATGTTAAAAAACCACTCTGACATCATATTAAACACTGCTGGGACCCTAACTCACGTCACAGATATGCTGAGTAAGCTAAATGGAAAAAAACCTCTACCAAGAGTCACACTAGACCAGGCCATTCCCATGATGCCCTCTGCAGACTGTTTAGAGTGGGTTCAGGAAGGCCAGCCACAGTTTGGCAGGAAGCTGACCCGGAAAGGAGAGAGGATCTTGATCGAGAAATATGGTTGCGCTGTTTGGCTGACTGAGATGGACCACCTGGGCGTTCCCTTCTATCAGGCGTATGTGGAAGGAACAGGGCAAAGCAAGGCAAAGGCCTCTGATCTTCTGCTTGGCTTAGGAGAGACTGTAGGTCTGGGTGAACGCCACTCTACCCCGGAGCTGGTTCAGGAGGCCCTCAGGCACCATGCAGTGCCTGAAGAATCCTACAAGTGGTACATTAACATGCGGCAGGTGATGCCACTCCTTACCAGTGGGTGGGGCATGGGAACAGAACGCTACTTGTGTTGGCTTCTTCAGCATGATGACATCAGAGACATTCATATCATACCCAGAATGAAGTCAAGGAAGTATATGCCCTGATCAGCAGTGATACAGTGATTCAGGTTTCTGGTCATGATAGAACACCAGGACATCAAAAGGACCTCAACATTACCTAAACATTAACAGGCAGGAACTGAATAATAAAGTGGAATTGTTCCATTCTACACCCAATACAATAACTGTAACGATTGTAGTTGTTGAATAATGATTTATCGACATATAACCAAAAAATGTTGCTTTCAGTAAATGTATTTGTATGCATATTACTGCATTATTATTTTTCCTTTCTTAAATATAGCAGAAATATAACGGGAATATGTTGATGCTAGTATATTTTGTTTTGCCGTGCTATGTCTTAACATATGTTATACTATAATATAAACAAAATTTTGCTATAATACAAAAAATACTGGGTAGTTTGTATCACAAAATCACTATACTATGATTATAACAGTTGTCTTATGTTATTCTATATGATGATAGAAACAAATGTTTTTTGATTTGCTATAATGGAAAACTATATCAAATATACTGGGTAATTTATATCACGAAAATGTTTTAATATATAATCTTGAAGTGTCGTTGAAATGTTCTTTCTGCCTGTTTTGTGTGCAAACACACAAACACTTGTTCATACAGAGACTGTTTTACATGTTTTGTTTTATGTTTGAAGTGAGATCATTTCAGTCAGATTGGGTCCATTTCAATGTTTTATACATTTTTAACTTTTGTATTTCTAAATAAATCAATACTAAGGATTTCCACCAGTCTCTTTATTAAATAATTGTTGAATAAAACAAAATTACTATTAGATACTACTGGTACATGATATCTTAAATTAAATTACTATTGCTTTTACCTACAAAGATTTAGCATTGGAATATCAGGAGCCCTGCTACTGCCTCTAAACGACAGGCACTAGCAGAGGGTTAGTCAACAGCTGCCTCATGAATGTTCAATGCTTAAATGTATCCAACGTTTTAACCGATAGTGACAATAACAATCATAACTGGGTGCAGTAATTAAGCCAATCATTATGTAGTCAGGATTTTGGAGTGAATCCGACAGGTAGGCCTGTGTAAAGTAAAACAATCAATCTATTAAAAGCAATATTTCACAAACTATTTTTACTAATGTACCCCCTCTAAGATATTCTAAGTACCCCTTTCATCAGCACAAAACATTTTGGGGAGGAAAAAAAATAAAGAAAATGTATATAAATGTTATTTGGTGTAAACATGAACATTAAACTTACATTTTGGTGAGAAACATGGGCTTGTGCTTCACTTATGGTTTTTGTCATTCATTGGAAAGATTTAACAAACTGTTATGTTAGTATTCACATTTAGCCTACTTAATTTTATTATGATGGTATTCAGATGGTGTCAGATGGTATAAGAACAAATATTCTTAAGGTGGAATTATTTTACAATTGTTCATAAACAATATTAAAGCAACAAAAATGACACATTTTAGACATTTTCCAAGTAACCCTGAAATCGTTCAAAGTACCCTTAGGGATAGCATACCCCTAGAAACACAGAGGAACAATGTACCATGGGCCTATATGTGGTCCACTATGAACTAGTGCATTAAGCCTAATTATAAGCACATCTATGCTAATTATATTGGTGATCATTTTAAGTTGCATATCTAATTAATTAGGCTATAGTGTATCTGGTTACAAAGAAACATAAACTTGACTTTCAACAGGACTACTTCTGTAGAGAAAAAAATATAGGCCTAGGCCACTCAAAAATACTCAAATCATTGCTTGAATCCATCCCTAATTAAATTCATACTTTTCCAAAAATGTTTGAGTCACATTTGGTGTGTTGTTTACCATATAGGCCTATGTTATGTTTTCTTATTGATGACGCAAGTGATGCTGGAAATGTGTTCATGGGGCGCACTCGTGTGGCTTGATTGTGGATGTACAGCTCGAAGAAAAGTTAACGAAACTGTTTATGCACGCAAATGCAACCATTTAATCAGAGGATATAATTATGTCTAGTTGCAGGCAGTAAGTAATGCATTAGCCTAATCCCCCACTGTCAAGTGCCAATAGTGGGCAGTCTGTAGTTCTTTCCCTCGGTACTGACATGAGGACTGTCTTGGATGTGAACGACCTGAACCACCATGGCGGCACAGACTCGCGCAATCGTTACAGGGAAATGGCTTGCAGACGTTGTCAGAACCCACCTCGTCGGTCCCAAACTTCGGGTACTTGATTGCTCTTGGTATTTGGCCAAACTGAAGCGGAACGCCAGAGCTGAATTTGAACAGTCCCATATACCCGGCTCTTCCTTCTTCGATGTGGACGAATGCTCCGACAGGAGTTCTGCCTTCGACCATATGGTCCCGACTCCCAGCCACTTTGCAGACTACGTGGGTAATCTGGGCATCGGGAAGGACACCCACGTAGTCGTGTACGACACGAGTGATTTTGGGTCGTACAGCGCGCCCCGCGTGTGGTGGATGTTTCGCTTGTTTGGGCACAATGCTGTGTCGGTACTGGACGGCGGTATGAAGGGCTGGCTGGCCGATGGGCACCCTTTGACATCGGACTACTCTGAACCGGGACGCGTGGAGTTCAAGGCGAGTGTCAACCAGTCCTGGGTCAAAACGTATGAAGACGTGTTGGAAAACATCAAAACAAAACAGTGCCAAGTGGTGGACGCCAGGTCGGCGGGCAGGTTCAGGGGAACCGAACCAGAGCCTAGAGATGGTGAGTATAAACAGTGATCTACTTAAACCTGCACTATGTAGCTTTTCTACTGCTACTATATATCTTAACTAGAAAGTTTCTCAAGAATAAAACGCGCCCATCCACGAGTCAATCCATCCAGGGAATGTTCCTCCCCCATTGTGGAAAAATCTCTATAGTTTAGAGGTTGCTAATGGGAAACGTAGTGCATGTTTACCGTGTCATAGGCCTACCAATCTGTATTCATATGTCATCATTCTTTATATGTTGACATTTCTATATGACATTTTGCTTGCACTCTCATCTTCCATCACAGATACACTGCCTGGCCATTTCCCTGGTGCTATCAACATGCCCTTTACATCCTTTATGGATGCCTCTGGAAAGGAGCTGGGACTTGAGGACTTGTCCAGACTGTTCAAGGAGGCGGGTGTGGACCTAGAACGTCCATTCTGGGTCTCGTGTGGCTCTGGTGTCACGGCATGTCATGTTGTGCTTGCTGCTCACCTGCTGGGACACTCGGGATCCTGTATCTACGATGGATCGTGGTCGGAATGGTTTAAAAGGGCTTCTCCAGAATTTGTCATCTCAGAGGGCAAATAAAATAGTCCCATATGGTACTCTAGCCATTGATAAACATCTCAATGGCTAGGTGGGACAAGGTGTAGCCTACCACAGATTACAACATTGCCTTAAAATGTAAAACGAATTGTTGATCAGTTGAGAGGAGGATTGTGAAATCCATTATAGTTGGATAGTCTTGCACTTACAGATGGCAGAACAGGCCTGTATTTAATTTAGAAATAATAAATATAGAAAATAACATTGAAAAGATTTGGGCTGTATAATATGACATTTTGTACTTACTCTGGTACCGATGTACCAACAATAACACCAATTGGAATAAAATGGCCCCGGCATTCAAATTGTTATTGTCTTGCAAAGTAGTCAAACTAATGTTGAATAATGTGAATTAATTTCGAAAATACTTGTATGTCATAATAAATATATATCTATGTAGCTTGGTGTATGTCCTCTATTTCTTTTATTCTTTTTGCAAGAATATAACTTGACTCTACTGTCGCTGCCAAGATTTGGACAGTGGATGGAATGTTGTTCACTATTTCCAGCTCAATGTGTCAGAAATAGTGAACATTAGTCTACCCAATGTCCAATGGTCAGTAGTGCGTCTGTGCGTGCGTGTGCGTGTGCATGTGGAAAGGGGGCGTCGGTTAGAAGTTAAGTAACAAGTGTTTTCCCCCTATCCCTTGATGCCCATGTCATTGTAGATAATTAAGCGCATTTTCAACCAAAACATATCAAATATCTTTTTTCTAAACAATATGCTTTTTATTGTGCCACTTCCGACTGTAAATACTTAATAATAATGCCAGTTAAATGCCATTGTCTAATATGAAGGCCGCCTATGGGGACATTATAACCTCACTGTTTACAAAGAACAAGCAGCCAATAGAAAAACGGGGACTTGCAGTTGGAAATGTAGGCTGCTGACGCAGAGCAAATCAAAACCAGTTCATACCGGTTTCAACACTAGATTTGGGGGGTCAAACAAATTGCCTGTTTACCAAAAATGCAGACTGCTTTCCATTAATAACCCCAGCATGCATTCACCCCGACATTATGTATATATGTATCTGACGCATCTCCAAAGATGAACTGGTTTTAAATCGAAAAACAAAAGGGTCACGGAAGGGGTCATTAACGTGTGGCAGATGCAGTGCATGCACATGCTTTGTGTCGTAGCCGTATCTATATAGATGTAATAGAATTAGACAATGTAAATTACTATGCATTGGGATAAACGATAAGCGACGACGTATTATGCGATACAAGTAATTTAAATAATAATTGTTCACTCTGGAGTAATCTACATAAAAAATACACCTACTGAAGAGAAATAATTATAATAGGTATAAATAGTTATTAGTAAATGATGTATTATTGTAATCGAGTTTATTAAAAAATATATATCATTTGGACGGGTAAAAATGTCACAACAAAAATGGCAATTTACGTGTGACTTGAAATGAAAAAGAAAGCTGTCCCGCAGACTGCCTGAAGGTCCTGACGAAATAAACAAATTGGGGTCCTTTTTCTATGCTAGCCATCGAAGCGGCATCTACGAGTTGCATTGTCCTATACAGCCGTTATGGTTAAATTGGAATAAATAAAAGTTGATAGGAGATACACGTAATTTAAGTAATGTTGATATTGTAGTATTTCAATCGTAGCTCGGACAACGCCCCGCCTGACTCGATACGTTGCCTTTGAACACCCAAAGGTTTTGTTTTTTCCGGCGGTTGTACGCGATCTGCATAGCTAACACTATCGAGAAAATAAGCTAGGTAGCCCACTGTGTACTTCACAAACCATTTCATACAGAGGGTTTAACTAATCCGTGTTCGACAAAATAGAAAAACTAGGTAAGTTAATTTGAATGACTATCATTCAGCATTGAATGGTGCCCTTGTTTTGCCATTTAATAAACGCATCCAATGCAACGCTATTGGAAGATTGTAGCCGTCCCATACGTCGTTGCATGTTGTAAGTCGGTTTGAATGCCTGACTTTGGATTTTCTATCAAAGTATTAGACAAATACATTTTAACTGTGCTGCAATTTGACACATCCCATGATCTCGAGCGAAAACGTGTAACTTGCTTTGGTTTGTTTTTCCGCAGGGAGGCGTTAATGAGCTGCAATGTCTGGCATTGCTCTTAGCAGATTGTCCCAGGAGCGCAAAGCCTGGAGAAAAGACCACCCATTTGTAAGTGGTACTGGTTTCAGATTAGCTTATGTGAAGCGAGTTCATTGACCATAATCAGGGACCAAAGGCTTATTATGGTCCCAGTTCAGAGAATGATGTGTTTATTCATCATGGTAAAACACTCTGCTGTCTGATCTACCACACAGGGATTCGTTGCTGTACCCACTAAAAATCCAGATGGGACCATGAATCTGATGAACTGGGAGTGCGCCATCCCAGGGAAGAAAGGAGTAAGTGGACTACATGTTGGGTTTGGCGATGTGCTTCCATGAATTAGTCATTGTCCCACAAATGCTGTTATGGCAACACAATAACTCAAATTCATGCCATCGGAGATAATAGCATAATTGAAAACCAAAAAAGCATGACTTTGATAGATTCAAGCAACTGAATGAATCCTTGTTCATGGTGAGATGTATACCATACAAGCTGGAGAGAACGAAGCAAGCAATATAACATTGTAGGACCAAGGACATCTTTGCCTTTGGCCCACTGGCAATGAGCCTGGCACATGATAAACTGTATCTAAACATGTGCGAACAACATATTTTCCTTTTATTTAATAACTGTACTGTACAGAGGTGATGTGAACCAAAATCATGGGATGCTGAATTTAATTATGATATAGTAAGTGATGTTATATATGCAGCCATGTTAGTTGCATGAGGTGGACAGTTGACTCCCATTGATGGTGTTTGGCCCAGTGGTTTCCCACTAAAGGCTGGAAAAGTCAGTTTCCACATATAGCTTTTATTGACCACTTGACTAAAACTGATCATATCCTCTATATTCTTTAGACCTTGTGGGAAGGAGGCTTGTACAAGCTGAGAATGCTGTTCAAAGATGACTACCCTTCCTCACCTCCCAAATGTGAGTATCCAGTAACTCATTAGGATGTTGTTGGCTGGACCGCAGCAGGCAGGCCTGTCGTGAAAGTCTGTCACTGACTGACTGACTGACTGAGTGACATAGTTGCTGAGTGATAGTTACCCATTGGCTGGGAGTTCTGGTGTTTCTCCATTGGCCGGTGTTTCTCCAGCCACATACTAGGTTTCAACCTAGTCTTGTTTTCAGTTGTGTTGACTTGGCAGAAGTAAGTAACATCACTATATTCATGCCAAAAAGAAAGTTATGTTGCTGGTCATGAATAGTTGAACTAGTTATGTTGTGTTTTGTTCTATCAAGTATTATATCCTGTTTTCTGTGGTATGTTGGATTCCTTTCAGGCAAGTTTGAGCCACCTATATTCCACCCCAACGTGTACCCGTCAGGCACAGTGTGTCTGTCCATCCTGGAGGAAGACAAAGACTGGAGGCCAGCCATCACTATCAAGCAGGTCTGAACTCGCGTATACATAAACAAATATACTAACCCTAGTATTCGCCATCTGAGATGCACTTATTAAGAGATTCGGGCAATGGGGCCGCACTGTTACACCGGAGTTACAGTTCTACGAACAGAATGTCTGCAAAGGTCCTCGTCACGACGTAGAAACACGGCGTGGATCTTCGCAGAGCTAAAAATCGATATGCCAAATCTATATGAACCGACGGCCTGTACCCAAATTTTCCAAGTTGACTCAGCAGTTGAATCGATTATTCAACCATTCGTGGCACCAAAAAAAGGACATTAGATGGTTTGGGGAGAAGCCTGGAAGTGTAATCTTGGCTTCAGCGGGTGTGCTCAATGCAGGGTTGTGTGGTGTGATTTCAGATCCTGCTGGGTATCCAGGAGCTGCTGAACGAGCCTAACATTCAGGACCCAGCACAAGCAGAGGCGTACACAATCTACTGGTACAGCATAACACGTCTCACTCTCTGTTTGTGAACCTCTTTTGGACCCAATGATGGTCCGGTCAAGTGACATCGAATCAGAGCTGCTTGTAAAACTCAATGTATGGCGATGTATCAATGTTTTTGGTACTCCCTCCTTCAGACATGTATGTTTAATGCCTATTGTTGGTCAGTGAGTCTGGAAACTGGGTGTCCACTACTCTTGATTTGTCTCGTTATTTAAGCACATCACCACAATCTCTCAGCAGCTGGCACGTGGACCTGGTAGGAGTCTCTATTGGTGGTTAACACTGCGTGGCTTCAAATCACTGAACCACTGAAGTATTTCATTGAAAGTGTCGTCAGAAACGTCTTATGAGAAGTCCTTCGATTTTGCTTAACCACTGCTGCCTGACAAATGGTTTGTGTCTCAGACGATACACGACCCCTTTGATACGCACGCCGCTGAATTCTTCTTCTGTTGTTGTTGTTGTTGTTTCTAGCCAGAACAGGATGGACTACGAGAAGAGGGTGAGGGCGCAGGCCAGTAAAAAGGTTGCTCATAGTCTCCTATATAACCTCACATCAAATAGTTATATACGAAACAAATCACACCAGTTGCCGTTTCACACTCTGGCCA
>OMNR01098142.1:0-12886 GCA_900303205.1 Mora moro
GGTTGGGTTAGGGTAGGGTTAGGGTTGGGTTAGGGTTAGGGTTGGGTAGGGATGACTACAAGCTCTAAATCAAATCGCCGCAAATGTTTAGGCGCGTCCTTTTCTGGCGCCCCCGTGTGTCCCGATTATTGCCCAGTTTGATATACCAGTAGACCTTTTCACATTGGTTTCGCAGTGTAAACATCAGAACTGGGTTTAGGTCTTTGATCAAGTCCAAGTCAAGTCTTTTTGGGTGCAAGTCAAGTAAAGTCATTTTGGCCAAGTCCAAGTCATGTCTCTGGTCTTACAGTAAAAGCGTGTATTATTATAGTGTAAAACACGGTTATTAATTCAAATTTATGGAAAGAATGGCCAAATTAATCCAGTCAGTAATCCAGTAATCCAGAAGCAAACCTGCCTCAGCGCCAGGGCCTGAAGTGAACTTTTTCGGTCACCAGCCACCGTGGCTGGTGGGTACAAAAGTTCACCAGCAACACAAGCGTTTTATCAGCCATTTTGTTGTGAACACAACACAAAAAAAATCAAAAATGAAAGATACCAGAAAGGGTTGGTTGTTGTTGTTGACGATATATGCTATGGGCCTACAGTAAAACAAATTAAAAAAACGTTTCCAGATGAAAATCAATGTCACAAGTTTGAATATGATGATAACGGATAATTATGTTAGTCCGGAAATTTTACATTCACATTTACAATAAGGGACACGACGAGTTGCATGCATTGAATGCAACGATGCATTCAATGATTATTTATCATAGCCTTTAGAATCTGATCGAATATTTGCATGTCTCAGAGGCTCAAGTCTCGAGTAAGTCAAGCCTCACAGCAGGCGAGTCCAGGTGAAGTCGCAGGTCCCCAGCTCTGGTAAACAAAAAAATGGGTTAAAAATTGTAATATCGGTTCGATTTAGATGCAGACCTGAATTTGGTTATCTTCAGTGACGTCAGCCTTTGAGATGTGGCAAAAAAAAAAAAGTAATAAGTGAATATCCGCATTGCACGCCTATCTTGTTCGATTAGCCTAGGCCCAACATCCAATTTGAACATCCACTATAAGCCATAAGCCTAAATAATGAATCATTCGCGTATCAATCAAGTATTTGATTTGCCTGGATCTCTGTGCGCCCTATACAGTAGCCCCACCCCTTCGGGGATGGACTGTTCCGCAGTGAAGGATCAGCGGAGTGCGCTGTGGACGCCAGAGCAGGGTACAGATTTACTTGAATTTAAAGTACTACCTTTATTCTCAATCGCAATCGGAAGTGACCAAGGGTGGTGAGTAATGTTTGAGTACTTAATGTTAATGTCACCAGCACAATGAGTGCATTATTTAACTAGTTAACGGTTCCCCACCGAAACAACCTTTGCGTGTTTATGTGCGTCTTGTATGCGCGTCATTGCAGTCACGTTACGTTTTCAAACTGCATACATACGAGTTGGATCGCAACATGCGTTGCATCAACCTTGAATTGGCCTAACGACTCGCAATACAAAAATGTAGCCTATATTTCTCAGTAAATCACTGTCATAGACCTATACTTCTTCGGTGCAATACATACAATAGATGCCGGGCCTTCTGTTACTTATGAACAGGTGCTCCCAGTACGCCTATGTAGCAGGCTTGTCTGCCCTGCTCCTGCTATAAAAAAATAAAAAAAAGAGTCATAGAGGCATGTCAGAAATAACCGTTCGCAAGGAAACGGGATATTTTTGACACCTCGCCGGGTGTATTGTTCTTACACCCGGCGAGGTGTAAACCCCCCCCCCCACACACACACACACACACACGCACAGTTATTGTTTTTGTTGCACTATTGTGGGAGGAATCCTCGCTTGTTAAGTGCATTATTGCGGGCGAAGAAATTCTATGGATGACTTCACCGCAGGACTGCACGGATCAGCTTTTCACTGGCCCTGAAAACGGAAATCAATCCTAGGCTATAGCCTATCCAAAGGCTGCTCTCTAGCTGTTTGACAGGCCACAGACCCATTCCTGCAGACTATGGGGCCCCAGAAGGGGGTGCTTCTGCAAACAATGCATTGGCCTGTTTATTATTTTCTTCTTTTCTTCTTTCTCCTATCCGACGCCCATCAGTACAATTCAATTTCGACCGATTATGTACTCTCAGAGGATCCCATCACATTTCAGAAACTTTCTCATTACGATTCCTTTAGTGTGGGATGGAGCAGCTATAATGGAGGCGCCCATTCTTGTAATGATCTCACAAAGAGCTATTCGTGTAATAACAACCCTAGAGGCTTTTCTTTTCATGGCCATTTGCTGAAAGCTCAATTCGTTTCCATAGGAGTTGACTGAAAGAACATGCACATGTAGGACTATAGGTAGATATTCACAGTTAAACAAATGATAAGGTGGTACAATTTTACATAGAAGCAGGTCTCTCAACTAACTTCTGTGAATACTTTTGAATACTAACTCTTTTTTTCCCCTTTTACATTTCCCCCTATAGCCTACTCATTGCTAAGGTATCACGTTTCCATCTCCTTTGTTTACTTTCTGAACTTTGTTAACTCTCTCAACACGGTGCTTTTCTTTCATTGACTGTCACTGCTCACCCCGGGCTCAGCCATACACATTTGTATTTTACTTTAGTTTTAAACTTGTATGCATTAAACCAGTGTTTTTCAACCACTGTGCCGCGGCACACTAGTGTGCCGTGAGATATTGTCTGGTGTGCCGCGGGAAATTATCCAATTTCACCTTTCACGGTTTCAGAAATATGAACGATTAGAAAATACTTTTTCTTTGTGTTTATTTGATTCCTATTCAAGACACTTTGATGAGAACGACTTTATATTGTCAATAAAGGCTACAGAGTTTCATTTTTTAACATTTTCTGCTGGTGGTGTGCCTCGTGATTTTTTCAATGAAAAAAATGTGCCTTGGCTCAAAAAAGGTTGAAAAACACTGCATTAAACTATCCCATATAGGCCCTTTATCCAAGGATTTAAAAAATAATTGCTTTATTATTCTTATCTGCCGTTGACAATTTGCTTACTAATATCTGACAGTGGGATGTGCGTGTGTGCGTGTGTGTGTGTGTGTGCGCGCGCGCGTTAACTATGTTGCATAAGATCCAGTAAGAAAGTTACTGAGTCACTTATAGTTTCAGACCAGACTATTGGATGACCTATCCAACCAAGTGGGATCACCACCCGTTTTGCTGCACATACACGCTTAACCTCGTTGCTGTGCTGTGGCTTCTAGACTAGTGTGCCACTGACTGATTAGCATGTTGCTATTTATACCCACTAACACGCACTCACCCTACCCCCATATTTATATCCCCCTCCCACAGAATGTATCCTACCACAGGGATATCTGCAAGCATATACGCTAACAGACTAAGGGCAGAAGGGATGGGTTCCAAGGAGCAGGCGGTGCAGTTCTCAAACCAGGACTATGAAGCACTGAAACAGGAATGCCTGGAGGGAGGCTCTCTGTTTGAGGACCCCTACTTCCCTGCAGAGCCTCCATCCCTGGGCTTCAAGGAGCTGGCCCCCTACTCTGCCAAGACCAAGGACGTGGAATGGCTCAGGCCTACGGTGAGGAAGCCAATCAAAGTTGTCGATTAAACAGCTATTATTACTGTTGAAGTCGCATGGTATTGTAACAGATTATTTAGAATTTATGTTCATAGATGCAGCAGAAAGTTTTGCTCAATTAAGTTGATCACAATAAATCTCAGCTGATCTTATCTTAATATACAATCTTGTAAAGAGTGCACAGGCATATGATTTAATGGCTCTGTGGTGTAATGCTTTACTGTGGGTGTGTCTGTTGTGTTGGAATCTAGATGGGTGGTGTTGACAATTTAGAACCCCGCCGGAGCTTCTCGTTTACACACAGGAATGTGTTTCCTCTACAATCGATACACTGTAGGGATGGAAAGAACTTTGCAACAGCTCACTGACCCACTGCGCTTTTGTCTTATGGCATTTCCAGACCACTCTGTTTCTCTTCATTTACATGAAATGTGTCTGTGTTTCATTGGCTGAGGTCACATATTGTTGACATAGGCGTGTGAGAATAGAGCTGTTCGGCTCTGTCTGGACTACTACAATACACAACTCCAATCTCAAGTGGATCCATTGTCTTGACGTCCAGCTTTTACGTTTATAGGAACTGACAGATGATCCTCAGTTTATCGTGGGCGGCGCTACCAGAACAGACATATGTCAAGGAGCTCTAGGTGAGTCTATTACAGTCCATTATCCCATTCACTCTGTGTGTTACGGTCCATTGTTGCTGTCATATTGATAAAGACCGTCTTATGAAAGATGTAAGTAATGTGTAATATATATATATATATTGGAATGTTTCACAACAATTCTCCATAATACATATATATATATATATATATATATAGTGGAAAATTGTTGTGGAAAATTCCTTTGTTTACTCAAAATACATTAAGTGAAGTCTTTTTCAAATGTTTTATTGATCCAGACAATATGGATTGTGTTATCCTCTCAGATCGCATGAAACTAAAAGAGCTCCCTTTCCAGGTGATTGCTGGCTGCTGGCCGCCATTGCGTCCCTCACCCTGAACGAGAAGCTCCTCCATCAGGTGGTCCCGCACGGCCAGTCCTTCCAGGACAACTACGCCGGGATCTTCCACTTTCAGGTCTTCTTACCGTCTGCATCTCCTGCAGATGCATCTCCTGCGTCAAAGAGAGAGAGTGTTCGTCTACATGAACGATTCAAGACCATACAATCCTTTTCTTCTGGCTTTGACTTTGCAGTTCTGGCAGTTTGGCGAATGGGTGGACGTGGTGATTGATGACCGATTGCCCGTCAAAGATGGGGAGATTATGTTTGTCCACTCTGCGGAGGGTAATGAATTCTGGAGTGCGTTGCTGGAAAAGGCATACGCAAAGTAAGTATTTTAAAAAGGGCCTGCTAAATTATTCAGTTCCACTCTGTAGTGCTTGAGCACCTATACCGCGCGAATCCTTGCCACACAATTGCTATGAAGTAGCGTTTGTGGGCAATGGAGTTTTTAGCTTTTTGTGGACTGAGTATTTTGTTTGTGGTGGTTTGATGGCAGGCTGAGCGGTTCTTACGAGGCTCTCTCGGGAGGGAGTACGACCGAGGGATTCGAGGACTTCACCGGGGGCGTGTCGGAGATGTACGAACTGCGCAGTGCTCCCAAGGACCTGTACCGCATCATCAGCAAAGCCCTGGAGAGAGGTTCCCTGCTGGGCTGCTCCATTGACGTTAGTAGCGCTGTTGGCATGCACCCCGGACCGATCCGATCAATGTTTTCCATCCTTAAAAAAAAAGAAAACCGATTCAATTCCATTAGAAGCATTTCATCATTTATATATCTCCCATTCTTATCGAGATGAAACTAAATGTTTTATGTAATTACAGATCTCCAGTGCTTTCGACATGGAGGCTGTTACGTTCAAGAAGCTTGTGAAAGGCCACGCCTACTCACTCACTGGTCTGAAGCAGGTGTGTGTGTGTGTGTGTTCTTGCTTATCCACACTTGTTATATGGATGTAGGTAATAATAATAATACTATTTTATTTATACAACACCTTTCGGGTGTCATTGTCGGGGACAATCTCAATTTGCTTAACAGTGCATTAAAACAGTAAAACAGACAGCAAGGAAAAACTTGATGGCTAAATGTAAAGCGTCCCTGAATAAAAGAGTTTGTTTAAAAAGTGTTTTTAAAAGAGTCTGAGGTGTTCTCCAGCACGTGAAACAATAGTCTCCTCCTGTGGTCTGTAGGTGGACTACCGCGGTCGCATGGAGAGGCTGGTCCGTGTGCGTAACCCCTGGGGTCAGGTGGAGTGGACGGGTGCCTGGAGTGACAGGTAAATGTTCTGAAACAAACCTGTTTTCACACACTGTCCTATTCAAATACTCCTCCTTAGTCATCTCACTACTAGTCATTTTGTAGTCTTTTTTTTTTTTTTAGCAGATGCTGTCATCCAAAGCAATTTCTTGTATATTCATGTCATTAGTGGGTTGGGGATCTTCAAAGATGCCTACAAGTAGGTTGTGGACATGGATCGAACCCAGTAACTCAGTGCCTGGAACTCGAACGCCCTAGCAACTACATTATCCTCCCCATGTCTATTCCTTTGTATTGCTAGATGTTTATTTATTTGTTCTACTGTACTTTTATCTCGAAATACAAGACCGTCTCTTATTTCAGCTCTCCGGAATGGAATGAGATTGATCCATCTGAGCGAGAAGATCTGCACTGTCAAATGGAAGACGGGGAGTTCTGGTACGAAACACGACAGGTTTCCAGCTTGGCGTCACTCGTTCCCCATGCTGTATTTCAGTTGTGTCAGCTGATAGGTTCCAATTTTCATAACCCAGGATGTCCTTCAATGAGTTCCTGAGGCAGTTTTCCCGCTTGGAGATCTGTAATTTGACGCCAGACGCCCTGAGCGACGACGGCCTCAGCCACTGGAACACAATCAAGTTCCACGGAGCGTGGAGACGAGGAAGCACTGCTGGAGGCTGCAGGAACAACCCCAGTGAGTCCTGGTGCCGCTGAAAGACGATACATGACCTAACAGTGATATTGTCGCCCCATCACTGTGACTCTGCACACACACAAACCTTTTTATGAAAGTACAGGGAAAATTTCTTCAGCCGTGCAAATTCTGACTATGCGACCAAATTTGCACAGATACATTTTGGATCAACCCCCAGTACAAGATCACTCTGCTGGAGGAGGATGATGATCCAGAGGATGATGAAGTGGCCTGCAGTTTCCTGGTGGCTCTCATGCAGAAGGACAGACGGCGACATCGCCGCCAGGGTCAGGACATGCACACTATTGGCTTCGCCATTTACGAGGTGAGTAGAAAATACACTGTGCCCCATTGTAGTATATTTCAACGGGATGCTGTTGAGATGTGTGTTCATTTTCCTCTTGTTTCTACTTTTTTGTTGTTCACAGATACCAGAGGAGGTACCACCCCGTTCAGAAATCCACCACAATATTTGAAACCAAAATCATTCACCACCATCATCATTTAAGATATAGTATATAGTAGGATATAGTTGTTTTTAAAACTGCATCTGAAGGCAATTCAACCTCCAATTTCAGTCTCCTACTTTTGCCTCAGTACAGGGGCTGCCAGAATGTCCACTTGAAGAAGCAGTTCTTCCTGACCCACTCGTCCTGTGCCCGCTCTGAGACTTTTATTAACCTGCGGGAAGTGAGCACACGCCTCCGTCTGCCCCCCGGGGAGTACCTTATCGTCCCATCCACCTTTGAGGCCAGTCAAGAGGCTGACTTTGTCCTCCGAGTCTTCACTGAGAAGCAGTCCGAAACAGAGTAGGTTTTCATTTTCATTGTATTATTGGAGATTGTTTTATTTTTTCTGTTCGTTGAATTTTACTAACGTATACTGTAAATCTGCCAAAACTAGCTTATTTTTTGCCCTCTCATTATAGAGAACTAGATGATGAGATATCTGCTGATTTGGAAGATGAGGTAAGTTTTTCAAAATTAGGTCGGCAAATTGCTGCATAGTGTGATTTAAACTGTATTCATTGCAAGAGTGTACTTTTTTTTTTACAGGCCGATATCTCTGAAGATGATATCGATGACTCTTTCAAGTCTATGTTTGCCCAGCTGGCGGGTGAGGTAGGTTTTCTAACTAGCTGTCCAGCTGAGTTGAACAAAACACTTTCACAATCCTCTTCTATATTAACATGCAACCTTCTCCTTTTGTCTTTAGGACATGGAGATTTCTGTTCATGAGCTTAGGACCATTCTGAACAGAGTGGTGTCTCGACGTAAGTTAACATCAACATTTTTAAGATTACAAGCCAAGAATCAAGCAAACGTTCAATTTGCCATGGTGTTTCTTGTTACATTCAAAATGATGTGTTGTCTCAATGTGAGTTTTGTGATTTCAGACCAAGATCTGCAGACTGATGGCTTCAGTATGGAGTCCTGCAGGACCATGGTGAATCTAATGGATGTATCCTTTCAACAATATTTAGACTTTAATACCTCATGTCTCTTTACAGAGTGTGTCTGGAGATAAATACCAGTTGTTGTTTTTTGCTGCATCTTCAATGTGTTATGTGTTATGTCTGGATTACATGGTAAATATAATAATGATAAATCACCAGCCCAATTTCAATTTATCTTGTATGGTTTAAAAGTGACTCTTGGTGGAATTCCGTTCCTTGACATAATAAACAGAAAGATGGAAGTGCTCACTTAGGTCTCATGGAGTTCCAGCTTCTGTGGAACAAGATTCGAAAGTGGCTGGTAATAGTTGTATTACTATTTTATATTTTCAACAAATTAACAATTATCGCCTGCCTCTGCATTGAATTTTCCTTTTGCCTTCAGGTGATCTTTAGACAATTTGATCTGGACAAATCCGGGGCCATGAGCTCGTATGAAATGCGTCTGGCTGTGGAGGCAGCAGGTAGCGTTCTAGATAAAACTTCTGGATGTTTACATGATACAACGCCAAGCAGTTAACCTTATACTCTTTCTGTTTAGGTTTTAAACTGAACAACAAACTGAACCAGTGTTTGGTGGCGCGGTATGCTGACAATGAAACCATTGACTTTGACAACTTCATTTGCTGCTTGGTCAAGCTTGAGGCAATGTTTAGTGAGTACTGTGTTTTCTTTTTCTTTAGGGGAAAGTGGTAACCCAGTGTTATTGTGCAAAAAACATTTTTTTTATCTATGTATGCCCACATTTACTTTGAATTATATTCAACAGGATTTTTCCAGGAGCTAAAAAAGGAGGACACAGGAGTGGCTGAAATGAACATTACAGAGGTAACATCTGTACTCAAGGTCACTGTAAATTCATGTGAGAAACGTTTCTGTTCACCTAACGCACTCGTCTTGGTTTAACTTTCAGTGGCTGTACATAACCATGTGTGGTTGAGGAGGACCTACCTCAGCCTTGCAGAGGGACATCCCGCAAGCCAAAAGTGCCCTGCCACGCTGTGACTAGCTTCTAAACTAAACTAGCCTTCTCACATATCTGCTCCCACGATATGTTGCTGTATTCCCAAAATAACAGTTAACAGTTATTGAACATGAGGTCTAACCATGCTAAACACCTGTACCTTCGTAACTATGCACAATTGGAACCTAAGGCAGGTTTACTATGCTGTGCTTGCATTTGTTTCTTTATATAAATAGAATGGATCAAAGCATGTCATATTGTTAACTGAAACATTTGAGTTTGCCAACCCAGTTTGGCTGACTTAAATGTTGCGCAGTCTGTACTTCTGCATGTCTTTTAAACCACTGACATTAGTACACCACTCCACAAATGTTTTGTTTTGTTTCACTGCGCACTTGGTAGCAGTATCTGATAGTTGTGATTTTTTTCATCAATTATGTAAATATTGTATTTCATAGAGACGTTTAGCCAAATTACTTAACTGTTACACAACTTCTTTAACAGTAGATGGCAGTACAGACCTACTGTGTGGGACATACTGTATCCCTTTTAAGCATTTGATTTTCCTTTACTGATTAATTTAAACATTTTAGGGTTTGGCACAGTATTAACTGATTTAATTTGGGGGTGCTAGTCATGTTATTGAGTTGACTAGCTTAAGTGCAGACTTTGTTACTACAGTGGCAATCATACGCTTAGAATTGTCCAGAGCCATAACTCTTAAATACAGGTTGAATGTATTGTCACAGTTAAGAGATGCAAGTCCTGTTTCAGTGTCGTAAATGTATTGTGCCTTGAACCAATAAACATTATCCATGCAGGTTGTCTATTCTCAATGAGGTAAATAACCGAGATAAACAGTCTTTTTTAAAACGTTTCATTACAAATATAATTGAATCAGGTTGACATACTGATAATGTGTTTATGCTGACAACCGGAATAGAGACAAAAATCATGTACACTCAAATTACAAAGCAGTAGAGGAAGAATACATGAAATTGACATAATTGGTCGCATAGTAGGCTTACTAAACAAATTTGCTAGCAATTGCCAACACTTTCGAGTACTCCCCCTCCATTTTACGAAGATGTGTAGGAAGAGGGACCCTAATTCTTGTGCCTGTAGGATTACCATTGTCCTCAATAAGGACAACATTATTTGAATCAAAACGTGCAGTCATGCGTTCCCCGGGCATCTTGTGTCCAACAATAAGTGCCTTCTTTTTCTGTCCTTTAATGGCAAGCAAGACTTTGTCGCCAACTTTCCCAACGCCATTCTTTGTGTATACATGGATGACCCTTGGTGGACGATGATGTGGGGTATTGCCAAGTGGACTGTTATCCACGACACGTACTCTGGTCATCTTCTGAATGGCAGCAGCAACAGCTGATACGCTGCAAAACAAAGGTCATTTTTGTGGCAATCAACTATTAGTATAAGTCCGACACAGAAAGTACTGTTGCAGCCACAAATAAACACACAAAGGCCAATCGATCAACTGGAAAACGTGTGACCTGACGTACTCACCTGAACGCACTGTGTTGGGTTAATGACGTCGCGTCGACCCGCAGAACAGTGAACGCTTTTGCAAGATGAGGTAGAAGAGCCATGACACGACCTACGGATCAGGCGACAATAACGAGGAGAACCATTCAGAATCAGTAGCGCCCTGTTAAGCCATTAGCCGCCATAGAAACATTCATCCTGGTATCGATCTTACCGTAAGCGAAAATGTGCTGTCATCTATCTGTGCGAACAGCAAGTGGCACGGTGGTTTTGAGTCAAAACGCTATACGTTTAACGTTACGTCTCAAACAAACGGTATAGTTTAGTTATGAACCTGCTCTCACGCTTCCATGCCAATGTCAAAGCGGACACGTCACTGACATGCGCCGCGCTAGCAGCGCTAGCTAATGAAAGGCGCTACAGGTTACAAGATGTATACCGTCTGTGGTGACGTACTCAGACCCATACATAATACGTTTTTTTGTCATCTGTAATAAGACGATTTGTTTTGTCCCGCACAGTTTTATAGACGCATACAACATCAACTGACGCGTGTGACAAATTCGCTATTAAGCGTAACAAAAGCGCGACAGTCCAAAAGGGACATAGACACACAAACATAGAACCGATCGTTCGCGCTCCTCCTCTTTCTTCTAGTTACTCTACAGCTGTTTTTTTTACGTCACGCACGCGGCCACGCCCCGTACCGCGTCAGAGGAGGAGGGGGCGGAGCTTGAGCTAAGTTGTTAAACCGGCTGCCAGTGGCGTGAACAAGCCGTACCTCTCCTTTCTCTATGAAGATTTTTTTTTTTACGCAACTTTCTTTAAGTTTTTATTTTCGTTCGCCTTGATTAAAAGGCGGACGCCCTGCGCATTTAGTGTTAGCTTCGACAAGGGAACGAAGCGCGGTTGAATTACATTAAGAATTGGCTAACATTAGCTAGCCTCCACCTGTTATTTCTTAGCAGAATAGTTGTTGTTGACTGCTAACTCAGCCCTGCTTGCGGGCTGATTTTCTGCCTTTGTATACCAAGTAATACCACGGTAAGTTGCTTTATATCCACGCATTGTTGTACTGGTACGGTGTTTGGCTGTGACATACTTCCCGTTCACTGTTACCTTGTCCGCTGATCGTTACGTTAGTTGCTTGTAGTAAATACAGAGACGCTGTCGCTCGGCTAGGCTATCATTTACATAGCTTTGCATGGAAATCACCAACTTTAATCGAAACCACTTGTTGGGGGGCCACATTGTAAAATATTACTAACAAAAGTCGGGTGTCTTTTCCTTTATTATTAAGTTTCAACTATGGCGTTTGCGCTTTCAAACTCCAGTCACAAGCCTCCGTGTCATTATTCAAAACACACACGCGAGATAGCCGCCCTGCCACTTGCATCTCGCTGCTGTCGTTACTCTCATCCCTACTTCACTCGTTTGTTCAGGTGAGTATTCTTCATGAATGTAGATCAAGTTAATCTTGGTTTATAAATCCACCTACAGCCAATCGCTGCCAGCCTCGTTGTGCGCACACAAATCCTCCCCATTGCAGATTGAGAGAGTGCTTAAAGATGATAATGTACGTTAGCTGCCAACAAGGACGATGTGGCTTCTTTGGATGGTTATTTTCAACAGGCATCGTGCATTTTTAATTTGTATTCATGGTCCTCGCTGTAGTTGAATTACGCTGTTAAAATATTGATGAATGCTTTCCAAACAGGTCCTTTCATTTGACATAGGCCTACTTGTGCTCAAGCCAATGCAGCCCTCGCTGTCTTGGATAGTTTGACTAAATTGTCCTCTCGTTAGGATTTGAATTAGGCCCTAAGTCAAAACTTTCATTATTCAGAACTGATATTTGAATCAGCATTTGGTTGATGTTTCATATGATCTGTTTTATAATTATTTACACAACATGATTATAACCCCTACCCAGCTGGCGATGA
Source organism: Mora moro (assembly GCA_900303205.1). Taxonomy (NCBI): domain Eukaryota; kingdom Metazoa; phylum Chordata; class Actinopteri; order Gadiformes; family Moridae; genus Mora; species Mora moro. Next base: position 12,394 of record OMNR01098142.1, read on the forward strand.
CATCGTCATAATCTCATTGTGATACATTCTGCAGTCTTGTTGAGCTATGCCGTGTCAATGATTTACAAGCGAATGCACACAACGTCAATAGCTGCAATACTAGATTATCAGTGAAGCTGTGTGTCTACCTCGCTTATCTGAAAGAAATTCTTGACATTATCCTGAATTCAACAATCTGTCTGCACTTAGGATTTAACCAAATTGTAACTGCAAAAATAGTGTTACATGTATTAAGCATATATTTAAATGATAGAAACACACCCACGTTATGGGCCTGTCTTTGGTTTGTTTCTGTTCTGTATTTAAATCCCTTAAATCCTGTCAAAATGGAGTTGCTTGTGATCTTATCCCTCACCGCCTTCATTTTCCTTCTGTTTATTTGTATTTTGACAACTGTGCTGGACTGATGGCACCATAGCAACAGGTAAAACTGTGCCTAGTGTTTTTATTCTACTGAGTCATAGTGTAGGCATGCAATGCATATATGCTGGCA